>SNQJ01S0066136.1:6118-27065 GCA_010110895.2 Picea sitchensis
AGGAATCACTGTATTAATTGGTAACCTTAGTGGCCTATCTCTCTAGGTTCTTTACACGAGGTGACTGTGGAGGGGAAAGTCTTCACGGTACCTAGAATCGACGTTGGCCAAACTCACTCAGGATCCCTGGAGGGTATACCCATGATTATGTGTGGGAGCTTGCACCAAGGCATAAGTCTATTAAGAAAGTCATCAACGTAACTTTTCCACCTGCTCTATCATAGCCCCTTCTTACTTTGTTCCCACGACATTGGATTTCATCACCAAATAGTATGCTCATTGTGAGAAGGTTTTGTTTGCTTGCTTGCTTGCTTACTAGATTTTTAGTGTGTGTTGTTTGTTTTCCCTAGCAGACTCTAGGTTGGATTCTTGTTTTAATGGTGTCATTTCCCAGAATAACCAATGAAGGAACCCCTTTTCTAGGGGAACCTTTTATTTTTTTGCAGAAACATTGGTCCTCCTGATATCACTACTTTGAGATTTCCAGGTCTCACGATTGGATTATCGGTATGGTTATTTTCCACTCAGGTAATACTAAATGCAGTTAGTGCTTCGGTCACAAGAACTTCCCCCCAAGAGCATCAACCTCATGTTGATCCTTCACCTTCTTCACTAGTAAGTTCTTCTTCACCTTCTTCACTTGCAAGGTCTCCTTCCGTTTCATCTTCTTCGTCGAGTGAAATTTTTGAAGCTAGTAACCCGGTGAATAAGAAGAAGAAAGATAAATAGGGGTCAAAACCTCCAACCACTGTCAAACATGTTGGAAAACAACCAGTTACTGTTACTCGTGTTGGGAGTGTTGATGATGTCAAGATCACCCAAACAACCTGTAAACCTAGGTACCCTTCCAGGATTTGTAAGGGTAGCCATATTCTTAAGGATTTCCCTGGTCTATCCAAGGTTATAGAAGTATGGTCTACACAATCTCGCCAACCCATGTCATCATCCTCTAAACAACATGCTGATGACCCCCCGTCAACCAGTCATGATACAGTTGGGAAGAAGAAAAGTAGATTCAATTTCTCGTGTATGTTATCCAAAGGGAATCATCTCACTCACCTTTGTCCTCGTATGGACGAAGCCTCAAAATTACTGGAAGACATGACTGTTTCACAGCCTCAACTTCCAGTTGATTACCGTAAGCTTTCTCTCAACCCCCCTATAGTTGATGGAATGATCACTCTAGTCCCTTCATCGGTCAATCTGATTGATCATGTCATCAATATAGTCACGTCCTTAGTTGAACCAATTGACAAAGTGGTTGATCTGATACCATCCTTAGTCAATCCCACTCTCCCCTCGGAGAGTGAAACTAAAGCGGTCGATCCCACTCTCCCATTAGAGAGTGTCACCTAAGTGGTCGAGTATTTTTCACCTATCGACCCCATTCTCCCTTGGTGAATGAAACCTGAGTGGTCAATCTGATCTCATCATCAGGTGATCCTACTCTCCCACTATAGAGTAAACTTGACACTGCCCACATTTTTCTCGTTGATACAGACTCTACCGTGTCGAGGGGAATTCCTCCCTTTCCCGTGGAACCCCCTCCAAGTAATGAGGCCGTCCATTTCAATTGGGGTGTGCTAACCGGACCTCATCTTCCCTCTCACATTCCTTTCCATATTACAGTGCAAGTTTGTGGTCGAGACGTTCCTTAGACGTTGATAGATGAAGGTGCGTTTGTTAGTATTTTATCCTCTTTTGCTTGGCAAGATTTGGGTTGTCCTCAGCTTGCACCAGTTACGCAGAATCTGTTAGCTTTTAACAGAAGAACCAGTCAACTTTTAGGGACCCTTCTTCAATTTCCTGTAACTTTGGGAGGGAAAACTATCTTTATTGATATCATGGTGGTCCAAGATCCCTTGGATTTCGCTTTACTCCTTGGGTGGGATTATTTCTATGCCATGAAATCTATTGTGTCTACTCTTTTTCGTGTGATATATTTCCCTCACAATGGATGATTTGTGATTGTTGATCAACTTTCATTCGTTGACCCTGCCTAGATTGCCTCCATGAATGGTTCTTATATGCAGACGGTATCACCCCTGCCATGGGTCAATTATGTGGTGTTTTCACCCATGGCTTCAACTTATGATGACTTAGATCTAGTAGTTGACATGGTGATATCTTCGATAGGGTTGTTAGAGCCTGATCTCTTTACTCCTTTCGCAACCATCGACATGGTGTCCTTCCAGAGTGTATTTCTTCCTTCCAGTGAAGACCTCTTGGAAGCCATGACCGAGTTTTGTCCCTTGACATGGTGTCCTTCCAGAGCATTGTCCTCTTGGAATCCATGATCAAGAATACTTTGAGGATATTTTTTGCATCTCTGAGGCAACCTCGTTAAAAAATGAAATGGAGATCTTTGAGCATGGTTTTCTGATTTCAAGCTCATTAAAAAATGAAACCCGTTACGAGGATAGTTTTTGCATCTCTGTGGAAACCTCGTTAAAAAATGAAATAGAGGTTATGAGAAAAGTTCATGTTTCTGTATCAAGCTCGTTAAAAAATGAATACCCTGGGGATCATACCTAGAGTCACAAGCATAGTTTTTCTCATGTGTCAAGCTCGTTAAAAAATTAGACAACTTCCCCCTCTCTGTTTGAGTCAAGTCCTTTGTCTAGTATTTGAAGCTTCATTTCATTCTCCTTCGCAGTTGTATGAAACGAAGCTTGGGGGGCATTTTCCTCAGCCTCTGGACTTCATGTTGAAGTTGAGCCACTAGCTTCTCAAACTGGGGGCTAAGTACCATCCATCCCTGTGTTATGCATTGGGAAGTCCAAGCATAGTTTTCTATGGTTCAAGCTTGTGTAAAAATGAAACCACCTGTCTCAAGCATAGTTTCCTCTGGTTCAAGCTTGTGTAAAAATGAAACCAGGTTCAAGCATAGTTTTGATTAGTTTTTAAGCTTGTGTAAAAATAAAATATATCCCAAGCATAGTTTTGTTTTGTTTTAAAGCTTGCGTAAAAATGAAAACAATCCCGAGCTTAGTCTTTGTTCTTTCTCATGCTCGTAAATACATGAGAATAAGTTACCGAGCTTAGTCTTTGTTCTTTCTCGTGCTCGTAAATCAATGAGAATGTAACCGAGTATACTTTTATCACTTTTTCAGGCTCATAAAGGTTATACGACAAAGGAACCCCCTGGAGTTCCCTTTAAGCTCTTTTTAGACTCTCTAAACATGAAAAGATTGCCGAGCGATCTTGTTCTTTTCACACTCATAAAATTATTTGAAGAAAACATTTGATGAGCGATATTTTATCACTTTTTCGGTCTCGTCGAACTAATTTATGAAAAAGAAACTGAGAGAGTTCTGTTTAAGTGTTTTTCAAACTCTCAAAACATGAAAAAACCCCGAGTTTTCTATCTTTGGACTTGTTAAACAAACATCGAAAGGCCCTTATGGGACCGAACACTTCTTCCTAGGATTCGCTAAACATACTTTGAGGGACCCATCTAAAGGATGAGCTTACATTTCAAGCATATGTTATCCTCCTCAAGCTTGTGTAAAAATAAAGAGGTACTCACCAGAAATGGTGGGGGGGGAATTGGGAAAGAAATGTGTCTAAACTTGTATTTCATGGAAGAGTCGCTTTTTGAACATGACACCCTTTCACTTGCCTTGTGTCTAGGTTGGAAAATCATCTTGTCTCTTGATCATACTCCTTTATAAGATTAAAAATTGGTCTTTGATCCCTGTTGTTGAGTCAGTATTTCCAAGATAGTTGTTGTGTCGTCAATATGTTCAAAGAGATGTTCAACTCGAAAATCCTTCTATTGCATCATCCATTTATGTAGTTCTTAAGCCTTCTAGTGTGTCGGCCATCCCTGAGTCATTCCTGAGTTACTAGTTACTCTAATCTACATCAAATCTTTTTACCCATATCGCGCCATGGATGGGGGATACATTAAGGCCCTCCTGTGACGATTCTTTTTCCTGTTGACTTCAAATCATTATACAGGAATTAGACTTAGAAACTAATTGGTACCTTGAAACTTGCATGCCTCAATGGCAGGTTTCCTCACTTTCGATAGTGGGTTTTCATTATTGACCCCTGATGGGGATATTTCATCGAGTGTTCGACTTCAACTCATTAATTCACATTCATTGGATTGTACTAGTGTACCTTAGGAGTCATTGACATTAATGTTGATTTCCCTCGCACTTGTTAATGGTATGCACAAATGACCGGTAATCAAGTGGTTTCTACCATGTTCAACTTCGACACATGTATTCGCATGGTTAGATTCATACTATAGAGTGGTGTATGTGAAGACCCTGGATCTTTTCTGTCACATTCAGGTTGCGTTGGAGTATATTCAGATTGTACTGGTGCATAGATCCACAATGTATGTCTAGTGGCTATGTTCAAATTTGAGTCTTTAACACATAGATCCGCAGTGTATTTTTGGTGGCTATATTCAGATTTGAGTCATATTGGCATGGATCCACAGTGTATGTTTGGTGGCCATGACCTGTCTTACTTGACATGGATCTTCGTATGTCGACATTTATGCTCTGATTCATTTGTATTCTGAGTATGGGAATTCCTACCTCAGTGATGATATATTATTGTATTGTATTTCCTTGTTTGTTGGCAGGTTTCTGACCGACTGTTCCTTGTTTAAGACACACACTTGACAAAGTATTTCAGCTATCACTCTGCTCTAACTTCATACTTTGGGGGGCTCTCTGTTACACATTATTTTCATCATCCCTATGACCGTTAATGATGTAAACCTATCTTTTTCCTTCTGAGGGGTCAGTGGCCTGAGTTCCTGAAGAAGGAAGGGAGAAGAACTTTTCCTGAGAAAAGAAGTTGCATTTTCCTTTGTAAAAACCTATAAAAAAGGAAGTTTGCAGGCTGCATTATAGCTAGGGTGCGAGAATGCCTGATTCTCATAGGTTGCATCATAGCTAGGTCATGAGGGGTTCACAGTCTTCTCTATAGGCAGGGTGCGAGAATGCTTACACGTGGGAAAAATGAGTGTTTTCTCGAATCTTCTAGAAGGAGAAAATTCCATGGTGAGGTGGCATCTGAATGTCTTACTCACTTTAATGATTTAGTGGGATCATCCTAACCTCCTCACCTTATCCTCTTCAGCTTATAAAAGGAGAGGATCTCTCATGGAGAAGGGCTAAGTTGGATTTGGCTTGGAATTATTAGCTTGGTTGAAGTGGCTTTGAGTTTTGCCTTTGTCAAGATAGATTGTGAATATTATCAGATATGTGCTCTCAGAATTCTTGGAATGGAAGTGTGTGGGGAATGAAGGACAATTGGAAGGGATCTTGCGACATTAAGGCCATGATTGTAATCTCTCTTTCACATTTTATATGATACAGTAATATGATTCTTTCCTATAAAGCTTGTTGTGTTTTATTGTATGATTCCTTGATCACATACATAGGTTTATATTGAGTTTATGTTATTGCTGTCACTTTGGATGGTTGTGTTATTTTGAAGGTTCATCATTGTATAAGCGTTGGAATGGAGCTAGGATGCTGATGGCGAGAGGAAGCAACATTTAAATGGTATGTCACCCATCCCTCTTTAGTTAGTAAATTCAATATCTAAAACTTAAGGAAAGCGTCATGTTCTGGTGTGTTTTCTTCTAGATCTAGGTGGATCTAGGGAGATCAGTTAGTGTCCACACATACCGATTTGTCCTATAACAGGGAGGTAGAGCGTTCTGCCCAAGATCGCCCTGTCATAAAATTTCTTGCGAAACCCATGCTGAGTTAAGTCTGCATCTGACAAAGGAGTTCCAGCCCAGTCTGACTGAGAAGACGTCGTGTCCTGGAGATTCGAGCACGCCTCTGCTGGTTGAATTTTTTTTTAGTATATGTAGGGAGTTTTGTAATTTTGTAAGGGTCTTTTGGTTGAGCAGAGCTCCCATTTTTTTAATATGTTTTAACACCATAGCTATGTCTAGTTATGTAATCTATTTGATAATGACAGATTAATAGAAGCTAGTTTCTTTCCATCTCTTTGTAAACACTGTGTTAAGACACTCGGAATTGGAGGATCTAGTCGAGGGTTGTGATGTTGTAGGATGATGTAGGTTTGATCACTGCAATGATTTCACTAGTTTTAACCCGTTTCCTATGTTATCTTATTATCTCTCACATTGGATATCTCGGAATTGGAGGATCCAATCAAGTTGTTGTAGTTTCACGGTGATGGAGGTTTGATCATCGTGTTGCTGGGACTGTGTCATTTGGGCACATTTCAGTGTCTAAAACCTGGGATCGAAAGCATCATCGAGCCTGAGTTTATCTTCTTCAAGTTGTTGGAAGGTCGGATGCCCATAGCAGTCTTGTTCTCATTTTCTCACTAAGTCTTCCCTCTGCTTTCATTTTAACTCAAATTCCTGACTGAAGTTAGTTGTGGCCCTCACTTCCTTGTACATTTCCTATCTATTGCTATGTTGAAACATCATTCAGGATTTTATTTTTCACCCAGTTGACCTCCTTAAAACAAACCTGTGACATAAAACACTGATGGGTATCAAGCTTACCCATGCCACAATACAGGGGTGACTTATGGTGCTAACATCTCTGGCGCCGTTGCCGGGGACGAAATTGAAGATTTTCCCTGGGATAGAATGACACTGAGCCTCTAATTCTAAAGGTGCATCAGGCATCATAGCCCTCCAAGATTGCGAATGTGCATCTGTCGACTCCAATGTTTCCACTTCATTGTTTCAATTGTGGCTACTTTTAGCACACCTTAAAGATGACCTAGAGGAGCTTTCTTGAGAAGGTTTTTAGTAGCTCCTTTCTCAACTTGATAATTTCTCTGGGGGATTGACAACATTAGGATGTGGCCTTTGATGTTGAACAAGGACCAAACACATTCAAAGTTGCGCATAGTACACCTGGCGACTCCGTGATTCAAGGACCGATCGGCGACTCCACTGGTTCGAAATGGAAAAGATCCTGGCTCAGAGGTTTGCTCCTTTTAATTTTTTTGTTGTTCTTGGTTTTCCTAATGTTGTCCCTTCTCCAAATGAATGGGGTGATTATTTGCCCAGATTTAGAGAGCGTAAAGAGGACAACCCTGCTCAACATCTCCATGAGTTTTATGAACTCATGCATCAGTGGGGAATACATCATGAGGTTTTATTATTGAAAATTTCATGTTCTCATTAGTAGGAGATGCTCATGAGCGGTATTTCTCCTTACCCCCTGCTAGCATCTCCTCCCTTAAGGAATTTCATGCAGTTTTCAATAGGCATTGTCAAAAGTTTTATTCCTCTGAATTTATCTGTCATAACTATTGTGAAGAATGTGAGGACAGTGAGAAAGACATGGTTGTGTCTTATGAAGGCTATGATGATGAAGATTGTAGGGATGAGGACCATATGGAGGAAGAAGATGCTCTGGGTGAAGTAATGGAGCTGATTAAATCTCTCTCTGCCAAACTAGAAAGGTTGGAATCTGGAGAAAGCGTAGAGGATTTCCCAGCTCTTTAAGAGGATGTTCTTGATAGCCCTACGGATGATGATAGTATTGAAGATTCCATAGTTGTAGAGGCCTTTCATCCTACTCCTGATGTACCTGTTGCCCCAAGTTTTGATGATTATTTAGATGAGGATCATCATAGCCCCTCATCACAGTTTGTTGACCAGAGGAGCATCTAACCTGTATATGAAAGCTACGAATCTGATTATGAGCTGGATATGCAGGACTTCCAAGAGAAAACTGTAGAGCCTTCTCCTCGATTCATTAAAGAGGAATATTACGAGGAAACCATCTGTCCTGGGCCTGCAGAAATTACTGAGCAACATGATGAAGAGAATAATTTCCCCTCGGGTCCTGTTTATGATGATTAAGATTTTGACCCTTGGGAGAGCCAAGAAGGAGAACCAGAAGAGCCAGAGAAACATCATAAGGGGAAGTTTGTCCTCTATCTAGAGCCTGTTCATGAGCAGCCACTGCCTGAGATCAGTCAGCCTACACCTACATTTCAACCCCCTCGGCCTACCAGAGACATTCAGCCATGTGTGAGCAGTTGTGTAGCGTAGGAGGCTTCATGTCACCAATTTTATGGAGTTGTCCACTGGTCCTATGATCCTATGAAGGAATACATGGAGTTGTATTTCCTTCATATTTTGAAGTCACACAGATTTATCCTGACCTCAGCATTAGGATGGAAGTTGAAGGATGTAACCATTCTACTGTCATGATGTTACACATGATTTTGGTCACTCTAGTGATGTCTTAACAATGGGGTATTCAGGCTCCCAACAAGGACTTTTTGCCTGAGAAAAGTGGCTCCTGCCTCCTTCCAAAAAACATATTTTTAAAGAGAGTTTGCAGGTTTCCTATGGCATAGGGTGCGAGAATCCATCATTCTTGTCATCCACCCACACTTAGGGTGCGAAACTCTCACAGTCTACTCCATACACAGGGTGCGAACTTATTTTTAAGCTTGGAAAGGAGAAGAGGTCTCGAGGGTTCTAGAAGGGAATCTTCTAGAAAATGAGTTGGCATTCATATGGTTGTCATTTTATTGACTTCTCAGATTTGATGGGATCATCCTCATTCATGTAACCATCTCTCCTTCTCCTATATATTGAAAGGGTTTCTCATGGAAAAGGTTAAGAAATATTGAATGAATAATTGGTGAAAGAATTGTGTGAAGAACCCTGCTTGGACAGAAGCTTGAAGACTCTAGTTGGTCTATCAAGAAGAATTGAAACTTCTTCATGCAAGTACTGAGAAAGTGTGTGTGTTGGAACCAAGGGTCATTGAAAGGAAGATTGCAACATCAAGGTGATCAGGTTGTATCTTCTACTTTTTATTAATATGATACAGTAGCATGTCCCTTTCCCATAAAGTCACTCTTACTTTATTGTGTAATTCCTTGATCATATGCATAAGTTGGTGTTGAATACATTTTTCTATCTTCACTTTGGTTGGTTTGTGTTTTCTTGGACTTGACCTCACGAGAGCATCGGAGTGAAGCGGGAACAACGGAGACCTAAGGAAGCGATATAAAGGTATGTCACTTATTCCTTCCTATTAGCAGATTCAATGATTACAACTTAGGGAAAGAGTCATGTCCTGACATGTTTTGTTCTAGATCTAGGTGGATCTAGGGAGATCTATTAGTGTTTGTACCTACCGATTAGTTCAATAACAAAATTGGCGACTCCACTGGGGATGCAACCCATTTTTTAGTGGTTTTTGGTGTTTTTCCTTGGCCATTTGCTCTTATTTTACCATTTTTCATTTATATCAATCTTTGAGTCTTGAAGAGACCCTGACAAACTCTCTAGGTCCAAAGGTTCCTTAAACAATTGTGCCTTCTTTCCAAATTTTTCTTAGTTTCAGACATTCTCGCACTGAACCCTTCTCTAGCCTACGAGAACCACTAGAGTTCGCAGCCTGTTGTTTAGTCCAGTGTGAAACTCTCACACTCTGCTTATGACCAGCCTGAGAGAATGCTTCATTCTCGCACTGTATACCACTGCCTGCCTACGAACCCATTTGCAAAATTTTGGGATTAAGGTTTTTTTATGCTCAAATGCCCAGATTTGTATGTGTGTCTGAAAAGAAATTATTTTTCCAGTGATTGATTGTTTCTTGACTTTGGATTTAGTGAGTGATTAGTCTTCGGAAACCAAAAGCTCTTCTTGATCATTTTTCTCAATTGTTATCTCTTGACCTTTTCTTAACAAGGATATAATCTCTAGTTCTGAAATCCGAGTGCTTGTTTGGTTGGGAGTCAGTGATCGGTTTAAAAGTTGAGATTAATCGTCTTTCTCAATTGCTCATTACTTGGAAAATTGTTGCCCTCATGCATTTGAAAAGACTAGGCTTGTCTACTTGTTATTTTGGTCTTCATTGAAAGATTGGTTTGGGTTTTGTTGTATATTGCTTTTCATTAGTTGTTGGTTTTTCTTAGTTCTACCACTGTTGTGTGGTTTCTATTGAAAATTAAAAAACATTTGTTTTTAAAGCAATTTTTTGTTTTTGGAAAATATTGGCATTCAATTGTTGAAATAAAATGAATAGAGAATTGGCATTGGTCATGATTCGTTGATATTGCATTTCAAAGAAGATCGTATATCGTAGTTCAAGTTTCTATAGAAAACTCCTCTCTCCCTCCTGTAAATAAGATCCATTGAACAGAAAATCGACATCTTTCATTCCTATCTATGCATTTTTGGGTTAGAGTCTCACACAACATCGGTCTCATTTCCATATCCTTTGAGTAACAACAACCTTTAATAATATTGCGCAATTTTGAAAATTTAACTAGTAACTCTTTTCTAGGACTCTATTACACCAACATTACTTAGGCTAGAGCTTTGGAATAGGGAGAGAGATACACTCTCCAAAGCACAAAACACACAATAGCATCTTATGGTAAGAAGTGTCAAATTCCATTTGCAACATTTTGTCCTGGGAAGCCCTTCTCACACAAGGGTCAAACCCGAGGTCGCATTGATATTGACAGAGTTACTCACCCTACTTTATTGATATCGGTGTAGATATTGCATGTATTACGGGGGTCACTTGAAGGTATACCCACAATGATGAGTGGAATCCTCTCAAGTTTATTTTGGGCTAGATACCCTGCCCTTGCGTGTGAATCAGACTGTCGAACGTCCCCCTAGGATTTATTGTTGTTGGTGGTAACCTTAGTGGCCTATCTTCTTAGGGTCTTACATGAGGTGATTGTGAAGGGGCAAGTCTTCACGGTACCTGGAATCGACGTTGGCCAAACTCACTCAGACTCCTTGAAGGGTATACCCACGATTATGTGTGGGAGCTTGCACCAGGGTGTAAGTCCGTTAAGCAGGTCATCAACGTAACTTTTCCACCCTAAACTAGCCCCTTCTCATCTCATTGTTGCGATGTTGGATTTCATCACCAACTAGTGACTTCGGAATTAGAAGGTCTTGTTTTCTTGGTTTTGCTTCCTAGATTTTTACTAGCGCATGTTGTTTGTTTTCCCAAGTTGACTATAGATTTTTCTTCGTAAGTTTTCAACTCGGTCACAATTGACCCTCCACGTTGTTCATGTAGAATGTAAGGCTTACCCCTAGAAAATCTTGAAGGTTCTCAACCCTTTCCTACCAACTCACCGGAGGGCTTTCCTCAACAGAGTGAATTCCAAGACGTTACCACCCCATAAGTGGAAAGAAATGACTCTCTAGAATGGTTCTGAATTACCAATTCTCGAGAGGACTTTCGAATTCATCCCGACTCTGAGAAACATATTATGCGAGTGAATTATTCCAGAGACTTGGTTGTTTTGTCTTCTAGATCACCGAATGGACCTTTCCCAGGACCTGAGGGTCAAGATCCTTTTTGGACTACTGGCATTTTTAGATGGGATCTCTTTGGCTCAAGAGCAGGCATTGATATCACTGTCTCACCTACACTACCTGAAACATCTGATCCAGACGCAGTACCTTTTACTACTGCTTATTATTTTCCTGGTACGGATGCTCCGAGCTGACCACATCTTGACTCTCCCTTTACAAATGGTCCATTATACATATTCTACGAGTCTTCACACTGCGATTACCACGGCTAGACAAGCTCCCATTGGCACACCACTTTCGCCCAGAGTCACCCTGACATTTCCATCTGGATCCCATGCGTTGAATGCCTCTATTCCTGCTCCTACGCAAATCACATCTGGAATTCCTGGTGGTCCCACTCCTTCTGAGCACTCTCCTCCCAGTTTCATTCTGACACTTCCTCGACCTCCTTTCAGAGGACCTCTTCCTAGTGGCACCATTCCTAGTGGCACCATTCCTTCATTCACACCAAATTACCATTTTCCTGTTGGTGGACAATTTCACCAAGGAGGCCCAACTCAACCCCCCCTTGCAGGACAAATCCCAATCAAAACACAACCCTCGATCAGAGGGAAACCCCCACTGACACCACCTTATGGAAAAAATATACCTCCATCTTTGGCCCAGCATTGGAATCATCTTATACAACATAAACCTCATCCGACTGCGGGTCAACAACTTTTGGCTAGCTCCGTCATACCCCCTAGTACTGGCCAACCCTATCCAGGTACCTCTAATCCTATTTTGGGTTCGAATGATCAACCCCACACCTCCATTCAAGGTTACAACCCTATGAGTTCCACAACCACTACCAAATCTGCCCAAATCTTCACATTATATGCAAACTGCTTACGGTCCCACTGGTTTGCCAACGAGACTCCCTCCCCAAAGTCACTAGTACCCACATGTCAATAGACAATTACCTTTCTTGGCCACCCTGGACCTCCCGGATCTATCAAGGATTTTAAATGATCTGATCCGTCACTCTCCCCAATGGTCTGCTATACCGGCCAAACTACCATCTGATATCCCTAAATTCGATGGAAAACTAGGAGAGGACCCGAACAATCACGTAATGACTTTTCACCTTTGGTGCTCATCCAAATCCTTGATGGATGACTCTATTCGTTTATGCCTTTTTCAGAAAACCCTCACGGGTTCTGCCGCGAAGTGGTATATAGAATTACCACGAGGTTTCTTCACCGACTTCAACACCCTCGCTATGGATTTCCTCACCCACTACCAGTTACCGATCTACTATGAAATAGGGACCTATATCTTGAGTTCTTTCAAACAAACCAAAGCCACTCATATCTCCGATCACATTCATGAGTGGCGACGAAGACGACATCTCATCAAACTCGAACTCCTCGATCAGTTGCTGGAAAAGTGGTTTACGAAATCATTTGTGAATGACATCGGTCGTGACATCGCCATGGGTGGAGTTGTCACAGAAGAATAGGCCATTAGTCTTGCTCAATACCTTGACCTCGTTTACTCACAAACGGGTACTCTTTACGAATTACTCCTTGATGCACCTCGTCCTTCTACTTCTACCACTTCAACTACTCCTACTACTTCTCATGCGACCGACGGTGTGATTGGCACTTTCCATGCCCAACCCCATTCCATCCAAACTTCTAGAAACAACCCCAAACCCATTTATTCTAATGTTCAAAATGCTCTGTCTCCTACCCTTCCCACCGGCAAGACCTCTGAGGTAAATGTCGTTCAATCTACCCACACCGATAAAAACAAATCCATAAAAGGAAAGGGTAAGAATAAGGAGGACAAAAATAATTTGCAAGCAGAGAGAACCAAAACACCACCTGTTGACAATAAGGATAACCACAAACCCCGATACCCTTGTCTTATCTGTGGTGATGATCACTACACTAAGGATTGTCCATGACGAGTCGAGGTTACTAATTTCATTCAAGGGACCACAAAACCACCCACTTTGGTTGTATTGTCACAACCTTTCCCTTCTCAACAACAAGCCCAATTGGTCATTCATGACCAACCCTCCCCCTCCAATACATCCTATGTCTTAATGTGTAAAGGAGATTCAAAGCAAAAATACATCACACTTACCACTCATTCCAAAGATTATCCTTCCTCCAAAGAGACGGGTGACGTGATACCACTTTCGTTGGTCCAACCATCTCCCATGACTCCACCTACCAATGGTCCTCTTCATCTTCAACGACCGAGCCTTGACACAGTTCTTCACCCTCCTCCAAAGGGTGTCATTCAAAAATCCGCTTTCAATCCTCATGCCCGTGCTACCCAGAACTACAGTATTGTTGAATATCTATCCCAAGCACCATCTGCGATGTCAGCCCTTGAATTCCTTCAAAGTTGTCCTATAAAACAGAAGACACTGTTGAAATATATTGGTGGAATCGACCCTATGGATATGAATTTAATAATTTTTGACTTGGAAGATCACATTCCAATGTTACCCCCTCAACTCACATTCCAAATACAAGTTATTGTCTCCGACAAAAACATTTGTAGAACAGTTATCGACGAGGGTGCCTCGACATGTGTCATGTCTATTACCTGTCGGAAAGCCATCGGCTCTCCTCCTTTGACTGAATCCCACAACACACTCAAATCCTTTAATGGATCCGGTTTTAAGCCTTACGGTGTCCTCCCTTCATTTCCAATTATGTTAGAAGGCAAAATGGTCCAACTTGAAGTGGAAGTCTTTGACGCTCCTCTCAATTACAACCTTCTACTGGGTTGTAGCTGGATTGACTCCATGCATGCAGTTGTGTCAAATATTTTCCATGTATTTCGTTTCCCTCATCAAGGAAAGGTCATTATCGTCGACCAATTAGCCTTCTTTAACTCGGATGCACGTACTGGAAACATACCGTTCATTGCCAAACCCCCCTCGGATACAAGAACGTCGGTGTGGGTCTTCTTAAAGACTCCTCGTTAATGGGTACCTTCCCCATACCACCACCCGATGTTTCACATCCTTCTGTCACTTCGATCAACATGATATCCACCTCTATTCATGAAACCCCTGTGTCTCATGACCCATGGATGGTACCCAACCCTGGTGATCATCTTCCTTTGGACGATGAAATGCCTTTGAGTCCAGTCAAATCCACCTATCAAGCCATTCAATCGGCAACTCCTTCTACCCCCTTTCTTGGTGATTTATCTCTAGATCATTTTCGAGTCATCTTTCCCATGGATGAGATGATTATGTTTGTTATGGAAGACACCCCCTGGGATGATGGGCATCATCGTTCCATCCTCTTCCTGGAACAACACACCATTGAGAGCTACCAACAGATCTCGACCCTGTCAATCGTTGTCGTCATTTCCACCGTTCCCGAGTCTGCACATGATGTGTTTTCCGAATGGAACTAAAGCAATATCTCACCCACCATTCCACTCGACATATCCATAAAACCTGGAATTGTCGAAAATGTGTATATCGGAGCTTCGTGTTCCCCTGATGAAATCGTCACCTACAAGTCACTTTTCAAAGAATTTGGTGACGTCTTCGCCTGGAGCTATGAAGAAATGCTAGGTATTGACCCCGACACTGTGATACATGAGATCAAGAAATACCCATATGCTAAACCCATCCGACAATGCCTTCGTCTGGTCCACCCACGTAAAGTGGCCGCTATCAAGCTTGAAGTCGAGAAACTTCTCAAAGACGGCTTTTTTTACCCGGTGGCTCTCACTGATTGGGTTTCCAATCTTGTCCCAATCGACAAGAAACAAGGCACAATCTGTGTGTGTGTGTTGATTATAGGGATATTAACAAATCATGTCCTAAGGACAACTTTCCTACCCCCTTTGTCGACCAGATTGTCGACGATTGTGCTGGAAGTGAAATCTTCTCTCTGATGGATGGTTTCTCTGGATATAATCAAATCAATATTGTTCCCGAGGACCAACACAAAACCACTTTTAATGTCCTTGGGGCACTTTTTCCTATCGAAAACTTCCTTTCAGTCTAAAAAACGTTGGCGCAACTTTCTAGTGTGCTATGTCTTAGGCCTTCCATGATATCAAGCACATCATGCAACCCTATATCGATGACCTACCCACTCATTCCATGCACCGTGTCGATCATCCAATACACCTCCGAGCCATTTTTATCCGATGTTGGTTTTACCATATACGCTTGAATCCTCACAAATGAATTTTCTGCATAGAATCTGGCTGACTTCTAGACTTTATTGTTTCACTTCAAGGGATCCAGGTAGATCCTTTGAAGGTTTAGGTGATTCTCAATCTTCCTCCTCCTTCTTTGCTTCGCGAGTTACAAAGTTTGCAAGGGAAAGCAAACTTTCTTCGTTGTTTCATCCTGAACTGTGTCGAGCTAACTCTTGGATTTACACGACTACTCAAAAAGGGGTCCGAGTTCGTATGGGATACCATCACCAACAAAGATTTCGAAGCTTTGAAACTATCTCTGACACATACTCCACTTCTCTTCCCATCGGATTATAGCCGTGATTATTTCCTCTACCTCGCAGCCTTGGATTATACCATCGCTATGGTTCTCATCCAGGAGGATGATTCTCATGATGAACATGTCATCTATTACTTGAGTCGAAGTCAACCCACCAAAACCAAGTATTTACATGTCGAAAAACTGGCCTTGGCAACCATCCAAGCAGTTCAACATTTTCGGTACTATATCCTCTCTCGCAAGACTATGGTAATTTCTAACTGCAACCCTATGCAACACATTCTCACACGTCAACTGCTAGGGGGAAAATACTCCAAATGGATCATGATACTCCAGGAGTTTGACTTAGAATTCGAACGCGCTAAGTCCAAGAAATCCTTAGTGTTTGTCGAGTTGATATGCGACTTTCCCTACTCTGAGATGAAAAATGTAGCAGCCAATTCATTACCTGATGAATCCCTTTTCCTGATCAGTTCCGATGATATTTGGTATGGAGATATCATCATATATCTCCAAACACATACTTTTCGACCGAATTTGTCTAATACTAACCACCATCGAATAAGCTACCAAGCCCGTCAGTATATTATCCTCGATGATACTCTTTATCATCGTGGGATTGACTTGGTTTTTCAATGCTACCTCATGTTTGACGAAGCTGAGAAAGCCCTAAATGACTACCATTCTAGATCCTATGGTGGTCATATGTCTAGGTATGCTACTGCCCAGAAGATCTTGCAAGTTGGGTATTTTTGGCCCTCTTTATTTAACAATTGTATAAAAGCCATCCAAAATTGCCACGCTTGCCAGACTTACAACCATAAAATACGGTCACATCCTGCTCCTCTTCACCCTGTGGTCTTTGTCGGTCCTTTTTCAAAATGGGGTATCGATTTCATGACATGTCACCCTCACTCGGTTGGGGGGCATGGATACATTATTGTATCCGTAGACTATTTTACGAAATGGGCTGAGGCGATGTCGACATTTGACAACACCGGAAAGACTGCAACATTATTCATATTCAATCACATCATAGCTCATTTTGGTGTTCCTCAAGCTATCATCACCGATCATGGTAGCCACTTTAGAAACTTCATGATGTCCGAACTCACTGAAAAGTTGAGTCTTCTCCATGAAAACTCAACACCCTATTACCCACAAGCCAATGGCCAAGTCGAAGCAATTAACAAAGTCCTCATTACCATGCTTCGACAAATGATAGGGATTCACAAAACGAGTTGGCACACGATGTTTTTTTTAGCATTGTGGGCTTACCGAACATCCATTAAGTCTGCTACTAGTTTTACACCATTCTGGTTAGTCTATGGTCTAGAATCTGTCCTGCCGATTGAATGTGAGATACCCTCCCTAAAACTAGTCGTCGAAATCCTACCAAACACTTCTACTGAAGAAGAACCTCTGTTGTATCTCATGCGATTAGACGAAACTCGTCACGATGCCACCCTAGTCATAGAAACCCAGAAGAAACGCGTCAAATCCCAATACGACAAACATGTCAAGCCTCGCATTTTCTCTGAAGGTGATCTGGTTCTCATTTACGAACAAGATCGGGATATGCTAGGAGATGGAAAATTTGAAGCTATGTGGCGAGGTCCTTATATCGTTAGACAAGTTTTGGAGAAAGGAGCTTACGAGTTAGTAGATTACGACAGTATCCCATTGAGTGAACCTAGAAATGGGTTGTACTTAAAGAAGTACTATGCCTAAGATCACCTGTGCATGAGTACTTGTATTTTATTGTATCATACTTATTGTGTGTTACTGTAGTATGATTTTTTGTTACCTGGTCTCTACCCTTATGTTACATTGTGTTTGGTTTCCAGATGTCGGAGTCTTCACTACCCCACATTGGCTTCATTGATGGCGCTAGCCATAGTACTCAGAACCTTTCTTCTGTTGCTTGGGAAATTTATGCCCCTACAAACGAACTTATCACTCTATGAGGAGTGTGTCTCGGTCGTGCGACCAACAATATTGTAGAATATAGCGCCATTATCGAATTGTTGATTGATGCTATTTCGCTTGGTATCCCTCACTTGGTTGTACGAATCGATTCATAGCTAGTAGTACTACAGTTAAGTAATGTCTATGCTATTTGAAGTCCTACTTTATTACGGGTATATTTACGAATTTGCCTCTTGGAATGTTATTTTGATTATATTGAGTATCAGCACATTCCTAGATGTCTAAATACATTAACTGATGCACTAGCTAACTATGTTTTAGACAAACATTTGGACCATTTATAAACCAATCACATCACATGTATCACACAACACAAGATAAGACAGTAGAAGTTGTATATATATATATATATATATATATATATATATATATATATAACGATCAAAAAAATTTACAAAACGTTTCTGTCCAAGGACCAAAATCTCAAAAATGAAGCTCATAGCTTCTACAAAATAGCATCATGGGTGATGCTCACGATAAAACACGACTGCTCGGGACACCCTACAAAGCAGTCGACCAATAGACTCTGACACGCCAATAGTATGGAAATGATAACACCGAGGGATCTCCCCGATAGTCATGTATGGAATGTCAACAGTCAACCCCTCCAAGTTTTGTTCCACTGCCTCATAGTCTTCAGCATCCCATCATGCCACTGGAGCTACCTCTCCTCGTCGTTGAATAGGAGACGTTCCTGGAGGTCGACATGGCCCCACATCTGTGTCATCAAAAAGAGATTTTTGATCAGTTCTTCGACAAACATAAAAACATTTTATATGATAAAATCACAAAAACATTTAAAAGAAAAAAATGTGTACTTCTTACCTAGGTCATCCCACTGAACATATTCAGGTAGGGATAAATATGGATCCCCTCGGAAGTCCAATCTGGCATAGGCATAGTCATCAACCATCAACATCTATGGTTGCAACCAGTCAAAGAATGAATCATTGTATTTGATGATAGGCCCAGCTACGTGTCGGGCCATGAGGTTGCACCACCTCAACATCCTTGGATCTTGTGGGGCTAGTAAACCCCACTCGACCTGTAATCTCAGCAATGGGACCCTCTTAATAAAGAAGGACACCAAAAGTGATCCATACCCTAACTGCTTCAGATCGCCCTTCCTGCATTTCGTCAATTGCCTCTTCATACTGCGGAGAACTGCATCCAACCAGTTGAAGACCCACGGCTCTGTGCACTCTATGGTGTATTGGAAGTAGCTCTGGAGAACCATGTGTGGAGTTGCGCTCCCCATCGTGCATACTATAGTGAACAAGATGGTTCGCAGGGTCAAATCTCAGACCCCCCAAATAGCCACCTTGCCTTTGCTTCTTTCTGCCTCTGGGACACAGTACTGGTGACAATACTCACTCATAGGGAATCTTCCACCTCGGCTATCGGTCAAGATAGCGTGGTACCCACGTCGTGATAACCCTGTCAGAAAGTAGATATCCTCGATATCTAGGGTTAAGGTTTGGACTCCCACGTGAAACAACTGTTGGTCCACGTCCAACATATGAACCAAGTACTCCAACAACTAGATTTGGGCCCTCATGCCTGGAATCCAGAAGAATTTCAAGAGCCCACAGTCTTGGAGGGTGGAAATGGTGCTCGGGTCATTTTCGGCAATGGCATCCTCCTCCTCATGTTCTCTTTCTCACCACTCCAGCATCGTGATGGTCAAATGCCTGCACAACAACCATAAGAGAAGAGTCAACAACTCATTTCAAATCTTGGCATATTTTTTATTGAGCAAAAATCAAGTTGAAATTTCATTTTCCGACCCTCGTAGGTGCCCCTTTAGCACAGTGTGAGATTCTCACAAGTTCCCTTAAGGCCACCTATGAGAATCATTCATTCTCACAGGTCCCATATGGCTAGCCTACGAGAATGCCTGGGTGTAAGTTTTGGCCCTAAACAAACCCAAAACCTTGAAATTTACCAATGAAAACAAAAACTAAACCATGAAAAAGGTAGAAGATCAAGAGCTTACCTCATTGATGGAAACGGTTCGCCAAACGGTTGCATGTGCCTCCCGCAATCGAGCAATGAAATTTGAGGTAAAAAGAGTTGTTTTGGGCAAATTTCTTGGCAAAATCGCAATGAATATGGTAAAATCCCTTTTTACCCACATTTATTTACTTTTCACCATTTTTGTTGAGTTTTATATTGTTTTGTCCATCAAATCTAATGCCTAATATCCCTATGAGTATGACTTTTTGCATATATAACGACTTTGAAGTCCACACGAAAGGGTACGGATGTTTTCTCTTTTTTCGTTGCTTTCACAACTATTTTTTATGGTTTTTAGATAAAACCTCGAGCTTAGTCTTTGTTCGTTATCGTGCTCGAAAATACATGAGAACGTAATCGAGCACACTTTTATCACTTTTTCAGGCTCATAAAGGTTATACGAAAAAGGAACCCCCTGGAGTTCTCTTTAAGCTCTTTTCAGACTCTCTAAACATGAAAAGATTGCCAAGCGATCTTGTTCTTTTCACACTCATTAAAGTATTTGAAGAAAATGTTTGTTGGGCGATAATTTATCTCTTTTTCGGTCTCATCAGACTACTTTATGACAAAGGAACTAAGAGATTTTTCTTTTAGGTGTTTCTCCAGACTCTATAATCATGAAAAACCTTCGAGTTTTCTATATTTGGACTCGTTAAACAAACATCGAAAGATCTGTAATCGGACCGAGCCACTCCTTCCTAGGGTTTGTTAAACATACTCCAAGGGACTCGTCTGAAGGATGAGCTTACATTAAAAATCATATGTTATTGTAATGATCCCAAGCCAAATTCTTTCTTGGAATCACTAACTACTACTACTTTATTGAGTTATTAAGTGCATACAAGATTCACCAACACATGGAGATCACAATTTATTCAAGATGTAGAAGCACAAGCAAAGATCTAACCTTTTTATTATGAGCAATGTAATATCAATACAATAAATGGTCGATCTGGCATAAACCTCAGATGGCTGTACAAGCAATAGATATGAGCTGCTACAAAATGCTCTCGCTAATACAAAATAATGCCTCCAAAGGCTGAATAAGAAATGAAGATCAATACAAGCAGATCCGAATGCCAAACTCTCTAGCTGAAGAATTCCACACTCCAATAGAAGGCTGAAACCCTCAATAACTCGGCCCTGCTACCAAAAGTGTCCAATCACCC
>SNQJ01S0066136.1:27075-39851 GCA_010110895.2 Picea sitchensis
GGGGGACATTACAGTTATCCTCCTCAAGTTTGCGTAAAAATAAAGAGGTACTCGCCAGAAATGGTGGGAGAAAATTTGGGAAAGGGATGTATTTTCGTATTCATATTATTGGCAGTAAGTGTCGCTCCTGAACATGACTACCCCTATTCATTATTTGAAACCAGTTTGGGAAATCCATTTATCTCTCATTCGACATGCTACAAGGTCATATCCTGAGTCATCTCTATGTCAGTGCTGCCAAATCCTTGGTCGTGTCATTTCATATGTTCCAGAGAAGTTCAACCAAATCCTCTATTGAGTCGGCCATCTGCAGTTGTCCATTCTTACCATGTCGGCCTTCCCTATGTCCATTTCGACCTATATTCATACTCTGTTTCACCTTCCAAATCTGTTACTTATTTCATGTCATTGATGGGGGATACATCAAGGCCCTCCTATGATGAGTCTCGTTCCATCGACTCCAACTCATTATCTAGAAACGAGACTTAGAAATTATTTGGTACCTTGGAACTTGCATACCTTAATGGCAGGTTTCCTTGCTTTCGACAGTGGGTTTTCATCATTGACCCTTGATCGGGGGATTCCGTTGAATGTTCAACCTCAACTCATTTATTCAAATTCATTGGATTGTACTAGGGTACCTTGGGAGTCATTGCCATTAATGGTTATTTCCCTCGCACTTGTTAACGATTTCATCAATGACTGGTAATCAAGTGGTTTCTACCATGTTCGACTTCAGCACATGTAATCACATGGTTAGATTCATACTTTCAGGTGATGGTATTGAAGACCCTGGGTCTCATCTTTTTTGATCCAGGTTGCGAGGGAGTATGTATGATTTGCATCGACACATAGATCCACTTTGTATGTCACGTGGCTATGTCATCTTAATTTGAGTATTCTCGCATAGATCCATAGTGTATTCCTAGTGGCTATGCAGTATTATTTAACGGCATGGATCCATGGTGTATGATTGGTGGCCATGACCTACCTCCATGATGTCATCCATATGTGATCTAAGTATGGGAATGCCTACCTCGGAACTGGTATTATTTTCTGCAGATGCTTGGTTGTTTTCAAGTTTCCAATCAAGTGCACTTCTGGTTTCTGACACACACACGCTGTTTACAAAGTATTTCAGTTGTCACAGATTTTGGCCTCATACTTTGGGGGGAATTTTGTTACACATGATTTTGGTCACTTTGGTGATGTCTTAACAATGGGGTATTCAGGCTCCCAACAAGGACTTTTTTCCTGAGAAAAGTGGCTCCTGCCTCCTTCCAAAAAATATATTTTTAAAGAGAGTTCGCAGGTTGCCTATGGCCTAGGGTGTGAGAATTCATCATTCTCGCTAGCCACCCACACTTAAGGTTAAAACCTCTCGCGGTCTACTCCATACACAAGGTGCAAACTTTTTTTTAAGATTGGAAAGGAGAAGAGGTCTTGAGGGTTCTAGAAGGGAATCTTCTAGAAAATGAGTTGGCATTCGTATGGTTTTCATTTTATTGACTTCTCATATTTGATGGGATCATCCTCATCCATGTAACCACCTCTCCTTCTCCTATATATTGAAAAGGTTTCTCATGGAAAAGGTTAAGCAAGATTGAATGAAGAATTGGTGAAAGAATTGTGTGAAGAACCCTACTTGGACAAAAGATTGAAGACTCTAGTTGGTCTATCAAGAAGAATTGGATCTTCTCCATGCAAGTACTGAGAAAGTGTGTGTGTTGGAACCAAGGGTCACTGAAAGGAAGCTTGCAACATCAAGGTGATCAGTTTGTATCTTCTACTTTCAATTAATATGATACAACAACATGTCCCTTTCCCATAAAGTCACTCTTACTTTATTGTGTAATTCCTTCATCATGTGCATAAGTTGATGTTGAATACATTTTTCTATATTCACTTTGGTTGGTTTGTGTTGTCTTGGACTTGACCTCATGAGAGCACCGAAGCAAAGAGGGAACAACAGAGGCCTAAGGAAGAAATATAAAAGTATGTCACTTATTCCTTCCTATTAGCAGATTCAATGATTACAACTTAGGGAAAGAGTCGTGTCATGTCCTATTTTGTTCTAGATCCAGGTGGATCTAGTGAGATTTGTTAGTATCTGCACCTACCAATTAGTCCGATAACACACGGTTGCATCATCTGCTAGTGATCATCGACAGAGTAAAAGAGCTTCCAATTAGGAAGTTACTTGAATGGCTATGGTGGACGTTTCCTTTCACCTAGCCCCATGTAAAAAATAAATTAGTTTAGGATTGTACATAAATAATCTCCTTGGGCATGTATGTTTAATTTGTTTTTAATTTTCGGCCTGTATTTTCAGAAGGGTGTTTTAGGCTCGACTTCATATCCCAACAGAAGGCAATTGGAACTGCAAAAGGAGATCTTAGAGTATCACAGGGATGACTCTATCCCCCATGAAGCCAAATGTTATCACCAATTCTTGTCACGTGCAAAAGGGTATCCAGGTCTGCGGTCTGCACAAGAAGCGCCCAAGCACAGTATGCAGAAAATGTCTTTTCAGGCTTAAGATACTAGCAGGTGGGTAGTGATCAGTTTTCAATGGTGAGGATCCATCGATGGAGCAGATCGACGGCCATCGAGTGATTGCGATCAACAGAGTTGCGTGAAACTTAGCGTAAGAGATAGCGCCCATATCATCGAAATAATTAGGGTCATCTGATCTGGTGAAGGCACATGACGGGATTTGGGCCCCTTTGCGATTTCGGCTACCAGGAGAGTAGGATAGAGATGTATTGCATTGGGAAAGCTTGAAACATGAAATGAAAAATCCCCAGAGGTTGGGCCCACGGTCCTAGCCCCTAGTCACAAAGGAAGTAGGTCTGGGATGGGAGCTAGCGATCATCACGTGGTAGCATAGGTCCCAATTAAATGAAAGATCTGGGTCATCCAATCAAGGGATACGTGACACACGATTAAGCCCTGTCGTGATTTTGGCTACCAGGACTTTGAAAGATTGGGGTTCACTCCTCCTTTTCATTAGGTCGATGAAGCACGAAATGCGAAAGCGCCATTGGGTTGAGCCCACAGTCCTTGCTCCCAGTCACAAGGTAGCAGGGCTAGAAGGTGGGGACCAATTGAGTTTAAGCACTCATTGAGCAATGAGTGATCATGGTCGTCTGATGAAATAAGATTTGGGTCATCGATCTTTGGGGACAGGTGGCAGTATTTGAGCACTTTGCAGTATCTGGTGTCGAGGATTTTGGAGGAAGAAGAATGAGAACTCCTGGTTGGAGAATCCTCAAAATGCCATGAAGGGTTGGGCAAATGGTCATGGACCCTGGGTCATGTGGAATATAGGGTTGTCGATGTGGGCCTTCAAGGGATCATCGTGGCCATCAGTTCTAGGCTGATCGTGGGCGTCGGATTCAGGGCAGATCCGACAGTTGAATTATGAAGTAGCCTTTTCATAAGATTGGGCACTAGGGAAAAAGAAAGGAAGTGCATCATGGATCCCCGGTGTGAGAGGTCCCGAAATAGTTGGGACCATCGATCAAGGATCGATCAGAGCCATCCAAGAAGTAGACACATGGTCACAACCCGCGGTCACATGGGACAACGAAAAGAGTTGCGCAAGGGGCCAAGATGTTGGTATTAGCTGCAGAATGATGCCATCACGTCCTCCAGGTGCCAAATCGACTCTACCTCGATCCTGATCCCTACATAGAAGTAAATGAAGCAGGAGGAGGTGGTTGAACTTTCACCTCACTCCATGAATGAAAAGTCAGAAAGGATTAGCTGGGAGGTAGAGATTTCTGCTCAAGATCACCCTCTCATAAAATTTCTTGCGAAACCCATGTCGAGTTAAGGCTTCATCTGATAAAGGAGTTACAGTTATAACTGAGAAGACATCACTCCATGGATATTCGAGCACGCCTCTACTGGGAAAACATTTTTTGAGTATATGTAGGGAGTTTTGTACTTTTGTAAGGGTATTTTGGTTGAGCAGAGCTCCCATTTTGTAATATGTTTTAACACCAGAGCTATGTTTGGTTATGTAATCGATTTGAGACTATCAGACTAATAGAAGTCATTTTCTTTCCATCTCTTTGTAAACACTGTGTTAAGACACTCGGAATTGGAGGATCCAGTCGAGGGTTTTGACATTGTAGGATGATGTAGGTTTGATCACTCCAATGCTTTCACCAGTTTTAACCAGTTTCCTATGTTATATTATTCTCTCTCACATTGGATGGATCAGAATTGGAGGATCTAGTCGAGTTGTTGTAGCTGCACAGTGATGGAGGTTTGATCATCATGTTGTTGGGACTGTGTCATTTGGGCACATTTCAGTGTCAGAAACTTGGGATCGAAAGCATCATCGAGCCTGAGTTTATCTTCTTCAAGTTGCTGGAAGGTCAGATGCCCATAGCAGTCTTGTTCTCATTTTCTCACTAAGTATTCCCTTTGCTCTCTCTTTAACTCAAATTCATGACTGAATTTATTTGTGGCCCTCACTTCCCTATACATTTCATGTCCATTCTTATGTTGAAACATCATTCAGGATCTGATTCTGCGCCCATTTAACCTCCTTAAAACCAACCTATGACATAAAACACTTATGGGTATCAGGCTTACCCCTGTCGCAATTTAGGGGTAACTTCTGGTGCTAGGACATTCCCTTTTCTCTCATGCATTATCATTCGATTATTCATGTCTTGTACAAGTTGTAAGAGGGTGGACATGTCCGTCTGTTTGACTAAATCTCCCTTAGGAAGACCTGTTCTTTCAAGTTGTTCTGCATACTCTAAACAAGTATGCAGAGTGGAACCAAGGATATCAATGTATTTTTCTTCAAGCCTATGAATGTAGGGGGAAGGTAAAGCATTATAGTAATGCATAAAAGCAATTTCGTTTTGAGGGTGAATAAGTTTAGGAATTAGATTATATAATTTGGTGAAACACAAGTTGAAAGACTTGATAATTTCACCATCCTTATAAGAAATGTTATTGTACTCCTATAACTGCTCAGCTGGGCTTTTGGAATGCCCATAGGTAGACTTGAACCAATAAACTAAATCCTCCCAAGTAGAAAGAATATTGGGAGGAAGGTCAAATAAATCAGCCACATCCTCCCCTTCAAGGGAATTAACAAATAAGTCCATATAAGTGTTATTGTCATTGGCTCCTATGTTGTGACAGGCTATAGAAAATGCCATCAAGTGTTCATTCATAGTGACTATGTTATTCCCTGAAAAACTAGGGATATTCTCTTTGAATTTAGGAAGTGGACGAGTAGCAGGTGCTAGGTTAAGAGGGGAGGAAACATGCCACAGAGTAGTTGTATCATCTTATTCAAACTAAAAAAGCCCATACTTTTTAATGAATTTGGAGGGATTTGTAGTAGATTGGATAGGGACTTGATGACTATATAAGCTACCAATCACTGATGAGGATGAATTTTGAGATGAAGAAGCACCTCCAGTGCCACCCAGATCCACCACTAGATGCCATCTTGTGAACGATAGGTAAGGGAGAGAAAGATGAATTGGTTGAATCAGACAAATTTCTCCTTAGAGTACATTGTTGGACTGACAAAACAATGTTTTTTCTTCCTATTTCAGCAATAGGATTGATCTCAGGTGATAAACCTATTCCTCTCCTAGAGATACGAGGGTTTAAGGACATGAATAGAAGATCAAAATTGTAGGAAAAAGAAAGGTATGATTGATTCCTAGGTTGTCCTTGCCTAGCTTCCCAACGTTCTTGGACACTTGTGTCTTGTTCAATAACTGCCCATGAGCGTTCAAGCTCAACCTGGGTATTAGCAATTTCTAAGATGGTATTAAACAAGGTTAAAGGAATTTTGGTATGATCTTTAAGACCGAGATCAATATTGGGTTTCCTTGCAACAGGTACAGTCATGAAGAAAAGAAGCAGTCAAAGAATCAAAAGAATAAATATAAATATATTCAATGATAATCAAGAATTAAATATACCAGAGAGATATGGAAGATCTCCCCAGTATGGTCACCAAATAAATGTTGAGGAAAAGATATGAATTTATCTTACTCGAGCATTTTCGAATCTTGCTTGGCTAAGGAAAGATAGCCAGGAATATTACCCTATGTTTATAGCCTCAAAATGTGTTTCCCAATCCACAAGTATTAACTATAAGGGATTAGGCTGATTTTTTAAATAAAATATTATTGTAAAAGATAACATTTTTATGTAATTTCTGAATATAACAGATTGCAAAAAGTAAATGTGGAGGTCAAAAGAAAAAATGCCAAGTCACATATTAAAACAAATGAGACAGAATAGATATCACTTTATTTCATTCCAAGAAATCAAAAGAATCGTTCTCTTTAAAACAATCCCTGTGGGGGCATGGACCAAAGTCAAACTTAGATATCCCCGATGAAAACCATACAAAAGGACTTTGACAAGAAGTAAAAATTGAACTTTAAAATATGGATCAGCTTGCCACAGACTATTTCCCACTTGACTATGCACAATATCCTTTATCAGTCATGAAAATGAATTCATAAATAGACAAGTCTATAGAGACTATAAAAGATAGATCAACACCTCTGAAACGAGCATTTGAATGATATGGTTCAGCCTTGAACCTTGTTGTCTACAATAGGACCTTGTTGTCATAAAAGAGAATTAGTCTTTTAATGAATTGAAGAATGAATTAAAACTAAACTATCCAATAAAACTCAAGAGAAAACCTTAGTATGTTTTCTCCTTCTATTATCCTCTTTTTCTTCCTTCTCATTTGGCTTTTATGCATTCCAAATTAGTTGAAGTAGTTCAACTACCTCATTTAGTTAAGTTAACTAAAACTTAACTAACTTTTAGTTTAGGGGAAGAATTAATNAAAGGGTCTTTTTATTAAATAATAACTAGTAGGTGGGACCCCTTGTGACTCCCTTTTATTTCTTAACAAAATAAACATAATTAGACAATCAATCAAACACATGTCTCCTCGTGGCTCCCATAATTATTTCCACAATTTGAAATTTAAATATCAGATATATTTCAAATTATATCCAAACATATAAATATCCACAATATCCAAAAATAGCATGTTGTCCAAAACTTTCAACAGTCCACTGTCCTCAATAAATCAATTATAACACACATAATCAAAAACCATATTTTCCACTTTGAGAGGAATTTTTTCCTGTGTTGATGTTGTCTCCTTTTGACTTCCCTAAAATAGCCTTAGGTTGGGTAGAACCTTGAGGCTTGATCTCAATAATGACATGGGAACAGTCATCTCTCAAGTGCATACGAGATGACACTGACTTGGTTGAGTCACTTGAAGGAGAGGAGGGAGCAGCAGCAGCTTTACCTTTCTCATGCACATGTTGAGCCTCGGTTTGAGTCTTTTGCTTGCATGGGAGGACTGTACAAGTGAGTGTGCAAGGGAAATCTAAGAATTTGGGTTAACAAGTGGAGTAGGAGGAGGTAATGAAAAATTTGCCCAGCCACGATGGTGGGAGACTGCTGCATGAACAATCTCCTGCCATCCATCATTCTTGGGAACTTCAGGTTGCAAAGATACATGGGGAGGCACAGTGATGCCAGGAACATTTTGGGGTTGGAAGGGAGACCTCTCTAGTCTAGGTTGGACTATCCCTTGCCCAATCCAATTGAAAAATCCATCTTGAAAGAGTTTTTTTAACTCTTGAGGATCAACATCGAAATGTATTGAGAATCTGGGCCTTCTAGGCCCTATGTTCCAGTTTCCTCTATCCCTATTGTTTCAGCCATGACTTCCTCTGATGAAGAAGCTCATCCTGTATGCAGCCATTATTAGCAACTAACTCTTAACAGACCATACATGACATCCTCTTAATATGAAAAAAAAATTGGCTCTGTAATTATGATCCATGTGGATATCGATGGCCACCCACCTTTTCCAACTCACTCAAAACCGTTTTCTGGCAATTTTGGCAATTTACTATTTTTAGTAGTTTTTAACTTACGGGGCCATTTTGAGGGCCTAAATGAAGGTTTTTTCAGGATAGATATTCTTAATTAGATCCAAAGGCTCCAATTGATCTCCCAAAATGAATCTCCTCGATGATACCTTTCAAACGGGCTATTGTGCACCCCAAACAGAGATCGTATGCCAAAGTTACGCCCTCGGAAAGTTGTTACACCAAACTACCCAAAACGGGGTCCACAAAACTGTTGGATTTTCATCTTCCGCGGTTAGGATTTTGGATTTTATTTATGATAAAAAGGCCTTTGGAGCCTCATTGTAAAATCATCTTCTCACGGATGTGAGTAGCCGTCACATCTCTTCTAAGAGATAAGTTTCCACCATTCTAGTGAGTCTTTATGCACTCTGTATTTTACAGTCTTTGTACATTTTCGCTCATTAATAGAAAATTGTGTATTATTGTATATCTATGTTTATGGTTGCATCTATGATGCATTTCTGTTATAATATTGGATATCTGAGATATCTCTATACATTTCTTTATTATATCTCCTCTCTCATTTCATGCCGAAAACAATCAAGATCATTGGTATCAGAGCAGGCTACTCTTGATCATTTTTTTTTAGTGCATGTCCCCGACAAGGTTCGAGTATAGAAAGTTGGGTCTCGATCTTGTCTCTCTTAAAGACAATCGCTCTTGCATGCCCAAGAAGCCCTGCATGGCGAAAGAAAATAAAAATGACAAAGTAGACTATTCTATCAATTTGTTGCTTGAGCAAACTCTCACGTGACAGAGTGACGAAATGATGGAGAATTTTTCCCACATCATTCAATGCCTACCGATAGCAATAGACACATCTTCATCAAACAACCACTTCGGAAGCACCTCTCCTTTCAAGGTATAGGTTAATTTTATATTCTCATATTTGAAGGTCAGATAAATGTGGATGCCTTAGACATATGGTTAAATCTGCTAGAAGGTTATTTCTCTATTCACCAATTTTTCGATAGGGAAAAGGTCACCTTCGCATTCCTTAAAGCTCTCCCCCATGTCAAATATTGGTGGGAAACTTACTGGGAGAAAAGTTCCACATAAGAGTATGATATATATGGGGCCAATCCCACTTGGTATTTTTTTGTGGACACGGTAAAGGAACAGTATTACCCTGTTGTAAACTATGAGGACCAGTATATGAGATGGACCACACTGCAGCAAGAGAGGGGCCAAGCAGTTTCGGAGTTCACCAATACCTTCCATACCTTGCACACCAAGATGGGTATCAAAGAAATTGAATGACATTTGGTTCTGAAATATCGTGGGGCTCTACACAGATACATCCAAACTGAAATGGATTTTTTGGACATCTCATCACTCAGTCATGTTTATCAATATGCTATTAAAATCGAGAAGAAATTTAAGGACCAGAACAAACGGTAGTTTGGGTCTGCAAATTTGCAACAACCAAAGTATGACAAAGACAGCCCTAACAAATAGTCTCCTGAAAACCATTCCAAGCCACGGGAAAAGAAGGGTCATAGGAAGATGAAGAAGGACACCAGAAAATGGTGCAATTTCCATAAAATCCCCTCACACAACACCGATGAATGTCGCTCAAAATAGTCATTGGTGGTCGAAATCAAAGACAAAGAGACAAACCCTGATTCAGAATCTGATTAAGATAATACTGACAGAAGACAGATCATCGACATAGACCCCACTGCTATTATCACGACCACATCAATTCAACCAGAAGAACCAACAGATCCTAAAGAGGGGGAGCACCTTTTTCATTCACAAATGTGGGTGAAGGCAACTCGGCTGCATTTTATTGTTGATAGCAAAATATAGAAGAACCTCATCTTAGTAGAGAGCATCAAATAGTTGGGATTGTCAATAACACCACACCCACATCCATACAACATTGGGTGGCCTCACCAAGGATGAGATCTTTGTGTCAGCCAGCAGTGTTGATTGTCATACAACATCCATCCCTTCAAGGATGAGGTATTATGTGATGTTGATCCACTAAATGTCTGTGATGTTCTCTTGGGCCAGCCATATATGTGAAAGTGCCATGTTATCTATGAGTCTCGACCCCGTAGTGTCATTTTTACTATGGGGGGTCATCTCTACAGGATACCAGAGGTGGTTCTGACTATTTTCCCACCTAAACAGTGTCGCAAGGTAGTATCTCATACTACAAAATGTAGCTTCTTCAAAATCTACTCAAAAGGTGAACTGAAGGATACTGCAACCACTGCAGCCTTGGCCCAAGAACCTTCTATCCAACAGAAGAATGTCAACAAGACTATAGCAAAGAGAAAATATTCCTTCTACACATAGACATCTCATGTAGCCATACTGGTTAAAAAGGTCCAACCCTTCCAGCCACAGGTTCATGAAAACCTTCAAAAAGATAAGAAGCGTAACTTCTCCAACAAAGCAAGAAGCTCATCAAGATGCAGATTCAACAAACTATTTTCCCTCTCCCTCGGTCACTCAATGCAATGGATACCATTACTTCCTAAGGAGGGAGGATTGATCCAAGGGGATATCGGTGGCCACCCACCTTTTCCAACTCACTCAAAATAGTTTTCTGGCAATTTTGGCAATTTACTATTTTTAGTAGTTTTTAACTTCTGAGGCCATTTTGAGGGTCAAAATGAAGGTTTTTCAGGATCGAGCTTCTCAGAGATAAGTTCCCACCATTCTAGCGAGTCTTTCTGCACTCTGTATTTTACAGTCTTTGTACATTTTCGCTCATTAATAGAAAATTGTGTATTATTGTATATATGTGTTTATGGTTGCATATCTGATGCATTTCTATTATAATATTGCATATCTGATATATCTCTATACATTTATTTATTATATCTCCTCTCTTATTTCATGCCGAAAATAATCCGAATCAAATTAACATCAGACCCATGCAATCCAATCCATAAAATTTAGTTAATAATTGTCAAATGAGCAGGGGGTGAAATAGGGTTCATGGGATATCTGGGGGGATTGTAATGAGAGAAAATGTAATATAATGACAGGGAATAAGAACACAATTATTGTTCGACAATTCATTAAATAACCGATTGTGCAAACAATACCAAAACATATCAGTTGTCATCTATCTCTGTATCATTTTTTATCACTGTCATACAGAGTTTTAATTTAATTTTAGTGAAAAGGGCATGCAAAATGAATTTGGGATCGTGAGGTGATTTATAATGAGCGAAAAAGTGAGAAAATGAGAGGGAATTATATGGATATTGTTCATAAAATAAATTAAATCAATCAACTATCATAACTTTGTTTCAAATTTCAACCAAAAAGAATCCACTTCCAAGACCAAAAACATTGAATTGTTCTTGAATTTCATACAAATTGCTTATTGTCTTCAATAAAGCAATTTAATTTCCCAGAAATATTAAATCTATACCAATCTGTGCATTTATATAATGACTATGCAAACATTTCCAATTCCACAGTACCGCATGCTCTAATGTTGATCTCTCCCTTTTAAAAAAACAACCATAATATGCACAGTGATTCTATTTTTTATATCCAATATCCATTCCTGGCAATCAAATAATAATAGACCCAGGATTAACCATCAATAATCAATTGTCATCAAACAAAAATTCGAGCCCAATTTAACCACACACAGGTTCCCTTTTAAAAAATTGGACACACTTAAGAGCATGCTCGATGAACTGATCATATACACAGGTCTTCAATCATATAATTGACAAAATTTTGATTCGACAACAACAGTCAACTTACAACATGTGGCCTTGAGCTTGATATCCATGTTCCTTAACATATACAGACTTCCTTTTAAAAGGAATTACCTATAGAACCATATGATGTATGAAGAGAATAGAACCATATCATCACACAGGTGCCTCTTTTAAACTTTGACAGAATCATGCTCATGTTTGGTGAAACAATCACTCACACAGGTGCCTTCGAAACTTTAAATATAATCATGATCATGCTAGGATTTAATGTAATATTTTTATCTCGAGAGGTACTCCACATGTTTTGTCTTGTATGCAGATGTTACCTTAATATTTACACTACCAGGCACTTAAATTTGTAATAGTTTTTATAAAGTTGTTTTAAGTGGTTCTTTTATTAAAGTGACATTTTAATAAAGTGTACCTTCTAATTTTAAAGTGACTTTATTTTTATGTAATAAAGTGAAGTCACTTTAATATTTCAAGTGATTCATTTTGGAGGGAATGGATCATGACCCTTGATCTTGAAAAAGGCAAGATCTAATCTTGGCCTTTGGATTTAGGGTTGGGGAAGGTGAAAAGACACTTTGGGGGGAAAATGTCATTTTTAGATTATAAAAGAATGCATTGGATAGTGTGCAAGACATGTTGAGAAGACATCGGGAGGAGATTGAGAGAGATTTTCTGAGTATTCTTGAGAGAGGAAAGTGAGCAGCAAAGAGGGCATGTTTTCCAAGGAAGGAGGGCACAAATCCCACGAAAATTTTTATGTGATTTTTTGGCCAAATTATTTTTCTGTTTTGGGAGGTCGTACTGTACGGATCCGTACAGTCCGTACAGCCTTACGAATTTGGCAAGGAAATCGAGGCAGTTTTGGGCATGATTTTCTAGGTGGATTTCATACTTATGTTCATTGTTTTTGGGCCGTATGGAATAGTCCATACAGCTGACTGTTGGCACGGAAAATGAGGTACGGAGGATGTCGTACAGCAGTACGGATTTGGCACATTTTTTGAGACATAATTTTTGGGACTGTTCTTTGTGGATGTGAGGTATTTCCCTTGGCTGGAAATGTGATATTTTGTTGTTGTTTTGTACTTTCCTGAAGATG
>SNQJ01S0066137.1:0-13823 GCA_010110895.2 Picea sitchensis
GGAAATTTTCTTGGGCTCACAACATTTATTAATTATGTTTGAGTTTTCTTGCAATAACATCTCTAACTTTTTTGAGAATAAAACTTCAAATAAGCAGGGTGAGAATTTCCCCAAATTAGAGTCACAAGAATAATTCCTTGACACTAGAAATTATGTATAGGAAGGTTGATTCGGGGCTTCCAGGTCAGTGAAGATATGCTTCAGATAATTTTCCCTATTAATTATGATCATGTTGGAATGTCCCTTTAATGGTAGCCATAAATGGGACTAGTTGGTGTTGAAATAACCATTCATCTTTTTAGACTAGTCCTAACTCAACAACATCACATAAGCTTCTGGAATGTCTACAATGATGATGTCAATGAATTGGTGAAACTTCAGATTAAACGAAATGCACATCATAACATATTTTAGTTCCTCGATTACTTTGACTTCTGTTCTATCCAACTAGATAATTTGTGTGTCACTTTTGGTAGGGGTGTAATTCAACTTCTTATGCATTGAAAAAGGCATTGGAAGATGCACCAGAATCAACCAAATAGTTGTGCAAATTTCTATTGTAAATTTTGAAAGTTAACAAAAAGGGTGGGACAGATGACTGAAGTTTCCTGTTAGTAGTTACTATGTTTACATTAGACTTTGTGATTTCCCCATAGGTGGAATTTCCGACACTTGGATTTGGGTTTATCATAGGTTTGTCATATTCCGTCAAGTCTTGCAACAAAAGTTCCTTTTTTTGCAGAATTTTACATAAGTCCGTCACAAAAATATTGTCTTTCATCTTTTTCAGATCTTCCACTACATTGTATTCTAGATTTGATGACTCCTGAGTTTGGAATTTTGGGGTAGAGCCAAGTAGAAGGGATGGTTGAGCCAAATAAGTTGTTCTTTTAGGTTTTTTGGAAGCCTAGGCTATGATAGGTTGGTTTTGAATGATACGACCCTTGCTCCTTGTTTGGACTACCAATATTTCAGGTGGTTATTCTTCTTTGGTATGATCATCAAAAAGTGGTGTGTGATTGATATCCAAAAACACCATGGTTGTTTTCTCAGGTGGCTCACTAACCTCATTTTATGTGACATTCGATGTTTTATCACTAGGTTGCTTCGTCAGAGTGAAAACATCCGAGAAATGATTGGCCAATAGATTCATGGAATTCACCCATTGGGGGGAATCTTTTTCTTAATGATGTTATTGATGATAATTGACAAAGGAATCAGAGGCTACTTTACCCAAGTCAATATTTAAGTTGTCTAGGGGAGGTTCTATGCCCTTATAAAGTGATGGTATTCTAAATAAAGGCTTGTAAGGCCTTGGATTGGAGGTGTTGGCCCTTGACCAAGTTTTGAGGAAACATTGACCGAGATTGACCACTTTTGGGACTTTGACGCAACGACCAAAGATGGAGCATCTGGGCGAAGATGAGATCACGGGATATCACTTATTTTACTGGCTTGTGGACCTAACATGGGGTTCATTAGGGTTTATGTAATGGGTTATGGGATGTTGGCCCATGGGTTTACCCATGTTTAGACCTTTTTGTAAATGTAAAAGTATAAATAAGAAGGAATGTAATGTAGAAGAGGGGGTTGTAAGAAGCTATGTGCTAAGTCAGTAGCTAAGTGAAAGAGGCAAGTAGTTCTGAGTTGCTTTGTGCAACAAAAAAATGTATGTAAGGCTTTGTGCTTGATAGAGGAGTTGGATCTGTGCCTTGACATGATTTTGGGAAGTTGGATCTAGTGCGCAGTGTGCAAATCACTTATCCGGTGCGAAGCTTGGCTCTGTGGCTTAGTGCACAGGAGCTGACAGATGTAAGAGATTGAAGAAGACTAATAAAGAATAAGAATTCATTGGTGGACGTAACCATAGATTGGGGTGAACCACGTAAATCTTATGTTGATGGTTTTCTTTGTGCTATAATGCTTATGTTGTGGATTTTCTTAGTGCAATCAATGTTATGAGTGATAGATAGATCTATGAATGCTTAGTGCTTCGTCTATGTTGAATGTGATAGATATGACTTATGTTGCTAAGTGCGATGTATATTTTTTCATTGTTACTGTGTCGATCTGTACTTAGGGTTTGATCTATGATGTGAAAAAAACTAATGAACTAATTTGTGTTACTCCTAAGTACTCTGTGAAGTGTTACAATCACATATTTGTGTCCCAGCTTGGTTATAGACACTTGAGTCTTGTAACCCCCCCGCCTCTACCTCGAGTGAGACGATATCTTCTTCGCAGGTGTTTCTGAAAGGGCCGATAGTTAGTGTTTTGTTGGTGCATTTTTTAAGCGTTGAACCCTGGGTCTGCCCCTGTGCCAACAAATGGTTTTGTTGCCAGGACCTAAAACTGTGATTGATGGGAACTAAAGGAAAATAGAAGCTTTGTGCGTAGATTTGCTGCTGTAGTATTCTACTTGACTTGCGAAGCTCTGTTCTAAGAAAGAAACCTGATATGAAGAAAAGAGGTAAGATCTTGAAAGAGGTAAAAGCTTTATGATTTTATGAGAGTAATATAAGTGGAAAATTTTGTTTCAAAAGTATGAATGTAAGTATTTTTGATAGATTATGTCCTATTCTGAAAGCTAGGGTACAGTTAGAAGAAAGAGTTGATATGAATTAATTTGATAGAAATAGATAAATATATGTTATTCCTATGCATAGAAAGAATTTTTCGACCAATAAGTGGATGCAGGAACCTAGAAAGAATTTTTGTAGATTGCAGGTCCATCGCTGTGATCCCAGTGCGCAGTACAAGAGAAGTTGGGGAGCTTACAATATAAAAAGAGGTTTGACACTATGTTATAAGTGCAGAAGACTGGGACATATTGCTAAGGAATGCCCTGGTGTAGGTCATATTTGTCTTTGTTGTAAAATTGTTGGTCGTGAAGTTGAAGACTGTCCAAGGATGATTGTTAAAGTTGAACAAATGAATATGATTCAAGAGAATAAGAGAATATTAGAGAATCATAAAGAGAAAGAATCAGATAAATCTCAGAATATGTTAATACAACTAAAAGAAGTAATGAATGACCACAAGAATGTCAGTTTAAGAGAGATGTTGAAGGAAAAATAGTGTAGAAGTACAAGAATAGGAGACTTTGACATAGACTATGTCCTGGATGAGGAGACACGAGTGAAAATTATGACAGAAAGTACTTGGGAAATTTTGGGAAAGCCTATTGTGGTACCTTCACTGGGAAGGATCGGCTTGTTTAAAGGAAAGATGATAAACCTATGTGGAAGAGTTATTAATGTACCTGTTATCATCCATGTAACATCGACTCAAGAAGAATTTGAAGTTATTAAGTTTGTTGAGAACAACACCCCTTTTCCAATTTTGTTAGGAATGATTTGGATCGAGAAGGATTAGATCAGAAGGAAAGTAGAGGAAGAAGCTACAGAAAATAAAAAGCAAAAACTAAGGGATTCTATAGCTAGAAGAATATATCGATTGATGAAAGAACGAGAAGTTGATTCGAAGCAACAGAATGCAAGAGAATTAGCTATCGAGGTTGAAAGAATGCAAGAAGTTTTGAAGGACCTATCCATGCAAGAAAGAAGAATACCCACCCTGGAGTTTATAAGAGAAGAGGTATTGTCTTTGAACCCTATGAGAGAACACCAACAACGCGAAGCTACTATGCTAAGAGAAGATAAGAATAAGAATGGAAAGAGGAATCCAGAGACTCACATCACAGGAAAGAAGGCAAGGAAGCTCAGTAAGAAAAAATCCAAGTTAGAAAAACTATAGGAAGTTCCAGAGAAGACTTCGTAGGAGGTAGGCTTGCAGGCTCTGAACCTCGCCAGAACAACAGAACCACGCAGAATGGGACTTAGCCCTGACAAAGCTATATGACCATTGGAGGCACCTCGACTGTTAGAGAAATGCTCCAAACGACTAGGAAACACATTTATGGGTGACTAGACCACGTTTGGGACGTTGAGATCGTGCCCTAACGGACTAATTCATATTAATTGAGGCATTCCTACCCATTGGAGGAATATGTTATGACACTTGCTTATTTAGCTCATCGGACGTTGCGTCGGGACCACTTTTTTCCACCTATGATTATCTGAGCTAACAGAGAAGTGACTATGTGTGTCAAACTATGCTATTAGGCCTTACCATCTGTTGTTTACCCTGCTATCTGCTTACCTACCCCAAATTATTTGTTAACAATGAGAATGTCGACCAAGCGCACCGAACTAGAGAAATATGTCAAAGAAGTTATGAAGAAGTTTATGGCTAATAAATCTATGTCTGAGGGAGTACAAGCATCATTGACCAGGGGACTACAGGCATCCCCCTCGATCAAACGTCACTCGAAACGTGTCAACCCTGCTACTGAGAAGTGATTTAAGCATCGCGGTGATTTGGCTAACATGAAGCAGATCCCGTCGATCTTACCCGATTACATCCCACCTTTGGATGGCGCGGTTAACCGCGACAACATTCCATGGGACTTCTAGTATACATTGGGACAGATCCCAGCATTGAAGAACAACAATTTCAACCTTCATGACAAAAAGAACTATGCGATGCTCGCACCCCATAGATATCTGATGAAGACAACTGGGAAGAAGCCTCGCATCATCTCCCAACCTTGGATAAAAGAGCTCACATAGTCCACGATACTCAACATGATGAATATCCCTCACTTTGGCCGACATCAGGAGGTTAACGCTTGCGTTAAAATCCTCTTGGCGTGCTATCATGGAGGATATATTTGGCTCGACAGACACATTACTGTGGATCCAATGTTGATCCACCTAATCACACGAATAAGCATGCAGGGCCCTGAACCTCAGTAGTTCTACCCAGGGAATACCTCAGATCGTTCCCTAGTACAGCGCACTAAGGAGGCATATGATGAAGTTGAGAGGGGAAAGCGAGGCTATAAGGTAGACTCTATCCAGGATGGAACAATGCACCTAGCTTTTCATCTCATAGCTGGCAAGATAATCCGAAAGAAATTCCCCACGCAGGTCACCGGTTTCATGGTGGACCTAGCAGGAAAATGCATGGAGGGGATGCAAATGAATTGGGTGTGCCACCTCATCAATGAGCTCGAGAAAGACTGTTGCAAAGTGCAGGATCAAGGATATGAGTTCCATTTCAATTGGTTGTTGATATTGATCGCATTTGTCACCTAGAAAGTGCCAGAAGGAGTTGCCTTCCTAGATATTGAACCTTTGGAGCCATTGGCCATGAGGTTCTCAGCCCTATGGTACACGAATGACATGTCAAAGAAGTGGTAGTCGAACGTAGTTTTCCATGCCTACTATCAGCAGCTGAAGGTTTCTATTGAGTCGTTCCCACACATGACTTCGTGAACATTGCACCAGTACAAACTAGTGGCTAAGTTCCACGCAGATCGACATTTCATTTATATCACTGTGCACAGGGATGGAAGCAGGGATGGAAGTTGATCGACGAAGATATGGAGGAGATCATCAAGGAATGGCTGGCAGAGTTCCTTGTACCAGTTGATGATGCAGAACTCTCTGACCCTGACATCATCAGAAGCCCCTTGGTCACTTGGGTCGAGCATGTTGGACAGACCAGCGTGAAGAAGAAGAATAAAAAGGAGGAATTTCAAAACATAGAAACTGATGAGGAGGACAACGCATTAGAAGAAAGTAGACCTAACTTGCCCACAGGAGAAGGAGGAGGAGACGAAGTAAATCAAGAAGGAGGAGGGGAAGAAGGAGAAAAGAAAGGAGAAGGTGAATTTACACCACTGAAGGATCCCCCTACCAAGATGGAAACACGGAAGAAGAGGAAGGGTTCTCTATAGAAACCCTCGGCAAGAAAGAAGACCCGCGCCAGTAATCCCTAGATGGAGGCCACCCTCACAGAAGATGATATAATCCTAGCTCGCAGAGCGATGGAAGATGCATCCGAGGACATATTATAGAGATATGGTGTGAAGCAGGAGGAGATGTATGTAAGAGTTGAGAAGGAACTGCAGGAAATTCAGCAAGCCATTCAATTGAGCCACACAGTATCTACTATGCCTTCCTCGTCGAAGACTAGAGAGTTGGGGGATGAACCAAGCAAACTTTGACAACCTATAGATGCAATAGAGGCTCGACTTCAGCGAGTCCAAGAAGAAAAGGAACAGGCTATAGAAGCCATGAAGAAAGAGAAAGAGGAGATCTCGGAGTAACTGTGAGTTGTAACCGCATATGAAAATGAGAGAGATGAGTTCTGGGCAATGCTCGAGGGAGAAAAAGCACATATATAGAAGGAAAAGGACTAGCTACTCATAAAGTAGACTACAGTCATGGAAGTGGTAAGAAAATCATTTTGATTTGTGCCAGGCTCATCACAGGAGGAAAACGAAGCAGTTGAGGTCCAAGTGATGAAGCTCAATGAGGCCATCCAACAACTTCTAGCAAGGGTAATGGAGTTGGAGCTTCAAGCAGTACCTAGCACCCCACAGGAAGTGCACGATCAGAGGGAGGAAGCTTCTAAGAGCGCAGTTGGAAGATCAAGGTCCTCGCCTTAGAATGCAAGAAGCTAAGCGACAAAAGCGCATAAACCTACGAATGCCTCACAGAAGACCCAAAGCTTAGGAAGTTGGAAGCACAGCTACAGGAGGCGCAACAGCAGGCACTGATAGTACAAGCATAAATAAAGTCACTCACTATGGTTGAGAGAATGAAGAGATCACAAGAACAGCATGAATCCCAACAACAAATTATTGCCATCCAGGGAAGAGTCATGGAGGTCACATAGAGGCTACAACTAGTGCAAGAGGAATCTTGTGCGGTGTTTGAAGAGATCGAAGGGAAAGAAGCAAAAATGGACCAAGTGGTTGCGACAGTGGGACAGTGCCTAGAAGGGCCTGTTATAGAGAAAATGATCCATGATTTCACTGATAAGGAAGCTTAGGTGAAGCAACAAGTCAAGCCAGGATCGAGGCCTTCGAAGCAGCACTTCCCAGAACTGAGTGACTCAAGATGAGTCACAGGTGAGTGTTGGGGGCCTGTTGGCCCTCGACCAAGTTTTGAGGAAGCATTCATCGGGATTGACCACTTTTGGGACTTCGACGCAATGCCTAAAGATGGAGCACCCATGAGGTGTTGAGATCACGAGATCGCACTTATTTTACGGGCTTGTGGACCCAACATGGGGTTCATTAGGGTTTATGTAAAGGGTTATGGGATGTCGACCCATGGGTTTACCCATGTTTAGGCCTTTTGTAAATGTAAAAGTATAAATAAGAAGGAATGTAATGTAGAAGAGGGGGGTGTAAGTAGCTATGTGTTAAGTCAGTAGCTAAGTGCAAGAGGCAAGTAGTTCTGATTTTCTTTGTGCAGCAAAACATGTATGTAAGGCTATGTGCTTGATAGAGGAGTTGGCTCTATTCCTTGACCTGATTTTGGGAAGGTCGATCTAGTGCGTAGTGTGCAAATCACCTGTCCAGTGCGAAGCTTGGCTCTGTGGCTTAGTGCACAGGAGTTGAAAGATGTAAGAGATTGAAGAAGACTAATAAAGAAGAAGAAGTCATTGGTGGACGTAGCCCCACACTAGGGTGAACCACGTAAATCTTGTGTTGATGGTTTTCTTTGTGCTATAATGCTTATGTTGTGAATTTTCTTAGTGCAATGAATGTTATGAGTGATAGATAGATATATGAATGCTTAGTGCTTCATCTATGTTGAATGTAATAGATATGACTAATGTTGCTAAGTGAGATGTATATTTTGTCATTGTCACTGCATCGATCTATACTTAGGGTTTGATCTGTGATGTGAATAAATCTAATGTAATAATGTGTGTTGCTCCTAAGTACTCTACGATGTGTTATAATCACATATCTGTGTCCCATCTTGGTTACAGACACTTGAATCTTGTAACCCCCCCTTCCTCTACCTCGGGTGAGACTGCATCTGCTTTGCAGGTGTTGTCGAAAGGGCCAGTAGTTAGGGTTTTGTTGGTGCGTTGTTGAAGTGTTGAACCCTGGTTTTGCCCTTGTGCCAACAGGAGGTGACTTCACCTGCATTATTCTTCATGTTTACAATTTTTTTAGATAACCTTTTTACCATTCTTTGTATACTTTCCATATTATTGTCCTTCTCGGGGTTTTGTTCTTCTTGTTTACCTGGTGGTCGGGTTAACAAAAGTCCTCTTCTAGTTGGTTTTTGGGTTTCCTTCTTTGCTAAAGAGATTTGACTGCCCTTACAACCTTTCATCTGAAACTCAATAATTTTGGCTTCCTCAAAATTCTCAGCCAAAGTAGGTTTAGAAACTCTTTTGAAAAACATGGAGATAAATGTTGGTGATGTGTTTGCATAGACCTCAATTTGTAGCTCTTGAGTAGGTCTAGCATTAGGATGAAATTTATTAAGGATCCTTGTAAACCTTTGATTAAAATATTTGACCTTTTCCTTGGGTCCCATGGTGACAACAAAAAGATCATCCATTAAGGCTCTTATGGTTGTTTCTTTAACAAACTTGTCTACAAAATCCTTGTGGAATTTTTTCCAATTGATTATGGAACCGAATGGAAGGTTAAAGTAGCATGTTGAGGTTGATTTATTGAAAGTGTAACAGAAAAGTATAAAAACCAGGTCTTCTTGTTTCACATTCGTCAACCTTATTTCTAGTATGAATTTCTTAATATGGTATTCAGGAAGTCTAGAGGTTTTAGGGTCGAACTTGGCAAGAATATTCTATGGGTGCCTACGTAAGTTGTGCAATGGTTCTGTTATGTCCAAAGCATCCATGGCCAACCATGGTTGGTTGTTTCCATATTGATCATTACCCTATGGAATATTCCCATTATTATCCCCCATGTCATATGATTCATCGTCTGAGTCCTCTGAATTGGACCCTACTTCTTTAGATTCATAATTATCAAGTTTAGAGTAGGTACTTGCTAGTGGGGTAACAACTAGAGTATCCAAAATAAAACTGAGAGGTTGATCGATTTCAGTTAAGGAAAAATCTACCAAGTCCTCAATCATGTGGAAAAAAGTGTGATTTGGGGTGTCAACAACTGGTCTTGGATTTCACTTTCTTTAGGGTAAGAAACGAGCTAATGGAATCACTCTGATCCATCGAGCATAATCTCTAGTAATTCTTGTAAATGCATTGATTTCTTCATTAGGGATCGTGTAGGGAATTTATGGGTGAAGGTATGTATCTTCCTCAATGTGAGGTGGGTTACTGGTGGTCGGGGTACTTTCTTTATGAGGGTTGTCCTGAGAAGGAATATCCATGCGTGTGGGTTACTTTGAATATATATGCTATCTGAGATATGTTTCTACTGGAATGAGTAATCTGACTAGCCATGCATTAGTTCAGGCCCTCCTTCTAGCACCAATTATGTTGAGGGGTCTAAATTCCCTTTAGCTCAATAGTAGTAATCACACCCAGAGATGAGGCCCAATTAGACTGTTCTCTATTTGAGGTAGCATGATTCTCCATATTGATGATCTAGCAAGTTTCGATGAGCTTTAATTTTTGTTTTTGAAAGTTTCCTTTCTAACTGTGTATCTCCTTTTCAAGTTTAATTATTTAATATTCAAACATGTTGTTAGGGACCTAACTCCTCACATAGGTAGAATAATATATTCTGATGTAATAAAGATCAATATTAATAAGGCCTAGCAATAAATAAGAATAAGTCCAATGTAAGAAGACCTAATAGAAGCTTTCGCTTCTAGAAGGATCTTCCTCTAGATGGTTCTTTTGATAGACATATTTAGTATAAATAGGAGTCGAGGGTATGAGAAATTTTGTCTTGGATATTATTGTAATAGAGCTCTACTCTGTTGGAGGTTTCCCCCTCGAAGGGGCAAGTGAACATTACTCTCAGTAATCAAAGTGCTCTTTCTGGTGTTATTCTAGTATCTTTTTGGTATTATTGTGGTGATGTTCTGGCTATATTGTTGTTCATCTGCCATTTCTAGCTATATATTTCTATTCTACATACTTTTTTATATATGGAATATTACAAGTGGTATCAGAGCACTTTCATCGACATAAAATTGTGGGTAAATTTTTTTTCAGGGTAGAGACATATTCTGACGTATTTAATCTACAAAGATCTGTCATTACGCGCATAAACCCATGGTCATGGATTCATACACGTAGGAAATACAAGTGGTACTTAAGCGCACATCTGTTGGCCACCCTTGTAACCCCTTTTGGTACCCCTTCGAGTGGTAGCGCATCAGACATCACCTGTATATGGATTGGCCTAAATTTCTTGAAGCCCTCTTTAGATAAACCGATCGACCGCCTAACTGCTATAGTGCCACCAAGAACAACACTCGGGAAGATACTCTCTAGTACCTGCGTGGTCGAGTAGTATGGCTAAGGGCACAGTCTAGCCTCCTTAGTTGGATCCCTGAGATATTGGGTCAAGTACTACTATTGGACCCCGCACATATATCAGAGAGCTATAACACAAGGAAAACCCTTGTCTGTAGAACCCTTGAATACCTAACCTTTGGGGACTAAAACAAAAAATAGAGCATACAAGATATATTGTCATGCAACAATGTCTCATGCATTCGAGTGCCAAATTACTACAAAATTTGGGAATTTCATCACTGCAGTATTCTTCAGATCAGAGTATAACTCCGCGAGTGTAAAAAGTATGGATCCTATTGGCACCATTATTTGAGACCTATTCCATTGGATTTCTCTCTTCTCCCTTATTGCATTTATACCTATCATTTTTCAGAAATTTGTTTTTCTTGTGTGACCCCACCCGCCCCTTTTTGGTTCCCTCATCATCATGGACCATACCTGTATCCAAGACTTGGAAGCTTGCTTCAATACCTTACACTCTAATTTCACAGAGACCCAACAAGAAGTGAGACAACTCAGTGCCAATATTGCCACCATCAATAAAAACATTCATTCCTCCATCATCGCCTCAATCGAGGAACTCAAACAATACATCACTACCCATCTTGAATCTGTCACTACGATGATCTGCACCAAGTTTCATATCCATACAGATCCTTCCTTATCTTGCCCACCTTTACATACCGAATGTGAAACTTCCTCTCATTCCCATAATTTTCATCCCCATCACTTTCAGTGTGACCTATGCCTTATGCATGTGGATGTGACCAAATTTGATGGCTCGGATCCCACTGGCTGGGTAACTCAAATGGAACATTATTTCTCTTTGTATGGAATCATGGATGATTTGGCCAAACTCCGGTATGCTGTTCTCCATCTAGATCAAGAACGTTGGCAATGGAGAAAACCTTCTCTCCAAGGGTATGTTGCTTGGACACACTTTGTAGAAGATATTTATGAATGCTTTGACACTGAAACCAACCATTTAGGCCGTTTGACAAAGTTGAAACAATCTGGAATAGTGGAAGACTTCATAGCTTCTTTTGAGAGACAGACTTTTCGTACAGAGGGCATGTCTGATGCTTTTTTCTAAGAATGTTTTATCAGTGGCCTCAAGGATGAGATTCATTCCCATGTCCTCATGGCTTGGCCTCAGAGTTGGGTGGAGGCTACTAAATGAGCTAAGGAAACACAACAAGTGGGCAGAGGTATCTTGGATGTTGTGCTTGTGTTTGTGTCTCTATAGAGCGGTGGTCGAGATGGTGATTTCTTCTACGAAATTTTGATCATTGCTCTACCTTGGGTGTGGATTTTGATTCTATAGCAACAACTGGACTTGAATCTTCACCATCCTGCACATTCTTCCCCTTTGGTGTCTTCGGTGATTAACAAGTTGTTGGTCAATGAGGAGGCATTTTATGCAACAAACCACATTGTTAGATTTGTGAATTGTCAACAATTGTGAGAAACACAACAACCTTTAACCAAAATTATCAATACCCAAGTGTTTGAATCAAGGTTTCAATTATGATACTTACTAGTTTCGGTCCAGAGACTCGAATTTGACAACAACTAATATAGACAAGAAGAACACCTGGATTTGGGGAAAATTGATGACATGGAAACTTACAAAATCTTGGGGAATGGAAATTTTATCAAAAGAAATAGATATAGGATCATTATACCTTTCCTTGTGAGTCCCATTTGCATTAAACATCATCGATACAGTGAAATCCCTTTGGATTTTGGGTTTTAAATGTGTCGTCAACACCATGCTCTATAGTTAATATGTTATGTCAATCAGTGGCACAAAAGGACAGTTACTCAATTTATTGATGATTTCAAATTCAAAAGTTTACATGCAATGAGGTTTAGATTAAGGATCGGGGAGTACATTTTCTCATGGCCAAAAACTTACGTCAATGTTTAATCACTAATCCCGATGAAGGTGTCTGTTCAAAAATATGTTTGCGTGATTTTTTGTGGTATGCTTTTTGAAATTTTGACATGGAATACACATCGTGCAATGTGAAGTTTGGAGCCTCCCTCGACTAATTTGGCATGTCCAGATACGTCGAAATTGTGGAATAACACTCGGTGAGGGGGTTGTTTTTCCTTAAAACACAAAGTGTTTCAAAATACTTGTATATTATGGATGGTCCAGATCAATTGTGGGAGGTAGCGTGAATGGCTCAAATCGCATTCGTTCCACTGAAATTAGTCATCGATAGTTTAGTTCATACACTGAATCGAGTGATTATAGGTTTTAGTCTACTGATTTCAGCATGCTACTGACTATCGGTGCACAAGATGTTCTTTAAAATTCATGTCATCAAGCATGTTCCTATATGACCACTGATGTGACATCGGCGTTGGTCAAGGTCCTACCCCTTGGGGTCTTCAAACTAGAACATTACTCGTCAATGACTAATGTTCATCAACGTCAACGTATTTCTATCCTCGTTTGTGCCCCTTAGATTTTCCCCAAGAATTTCCCGTGTCGTGATACATTCAAATAGGATGTGTTGATGTGTAACATGATGTGACTCGTGCTTATGTGTCTAGATGGCATGGTCAACCTGGATACCTGAATGACATGACAAGGTGGCATAGCAGTGCGATAATTTTGTACTTAATGAAGTGTCATTACTAACATGGCTAGATTATATGACACTATAGACATGGCCTTTCATCGAGTCAGGATCAGGGAATATTGTCACTTAAAGTATATACAACTAGGATTAGCTCCTCGCATAGATCGAACAGTCATGATTGAAAAGATAGGTTCATTGATTGACGTTGAGGAACTTATCCTGTCTTTGGCTATTTTTCATCATTCAGTGTTAGGCATCGATAACCAACATACATCGACAATCGACAAGTTGGCTTGTTTGTCGTGTATTTGTGCAAGGATGTCCCTGATGGATGATTAGTGCATCAACAATTTTCACAAGTGTCCATCAGGTACTGGGGAGGTCAAGAATTGACCAAGAGTTTTTGATAAGTTTTGAAAATACTAAGTCTTGAACCCCTTTTCTCAGCATCAAAACTCTCTAGAACTTTCTCCCTTATAATGATAATCCATATTAAACCCAGGAATTGACCAAAATAAGAAGAAAACAAAAATAAAACCTTGAAACAAGTTATGACCATGGCATAATCTAAGCATAAGGAAGAAATTAAAGTAAAATGGTACCCCAAAATTTCAGAATTTTTAGGGTGTGTTGAGTGCTCAACAATTTGACATTCTACATTCCTTATCCATGCAATTAAATACCATGCAAATAAAAAAGAAGCATGAATATGTTGAAAAGTATCTAGTTATTTTTCTTAGACTATGATTTTCGTTAGACCATAACCCGCATGTGTTAGTGATCCGTAATTGATCTTTTAAAGACTATGGTTAAGTTTATGCATGATTTAATTTACCATTTAGGAATTAAGAGAAGAAGAATATTTTAGTGAATGAATGTTGTAGCCATCATAAA
>SNQJ01S0066137.1:22433-34552 GCA_010110895.2 Picea sitchensis
CCATTTGTATTTATATTAGACTAACATATAATATTGATATTAATGTTTTTTATAAGTATTATTTTTTTTAAGATGGCATTTAATGAAGTAAGCATTACCCACGTGACAAACATGATAGTGTCTCTATCATATTAGGTTGTAGATGCTCCTCATTACTCTTAGTGCGATAAAATGGACCTTCCTTACGAATCACAAAGTCCTATGATTTTTGGGTAAAAACCATTACAACCTTTGGATCTAAGGGTCAAAACTCAAGAGGAAATGCATTCCACATCAATGATTACCTAGATACGATGACCTCATTGAAAGATGTGTTGCAACTAATAACACATATTTATAATGCATGGTTTGCATGTTGTACCCCCATATATATTTATGTCAAGTGTCTCAATGGCACATGGAAAAATGGTCCCTTTCTATTAAAATCAAACCAAGTAGAAAAATTGAGTGTCGTAAGTTTCAAAAAAGGTATTTCTACAAGGTCAACATGAGCATGCTATATGCACACTACTGGGGCATAGTTTTCAAAATTTGACCCTTTAATGCAAAGTTTGCATTGTTTATTACTAATCAAAACATAGTTTTTGGTGGACCACACTCCATCCTAAGTATTTACATGTCACTTTCCCACCAGTTTAATTCATGGCCCTCTAATTTTAGCCTAGGAGATCAAATCTTATGCACTTCTTCTATATGGTGGACATTAAAATAGACCACTAGTTGTTTCAACTAATGATTTAGCTTTACTACATCAATATCAACTTGGTATGACTTGAATATCAACTTTTGATTCCATTTCAAATAAATCCTATGGAGGGGTAATGGAACTTGAACTTGGGTTATCTTTCTTGGACTCTTTCCTTGACTCCTTTTCTAGGTCTTCATTATCTCCCGATTTCTCCTCTTATCTTATCTCTGAGTTAGAACATCCAACCTCTATGAACGGTTTGATATTTCTTGCTAGAGCCCCCATGAGGTGGGTCATATTACAAGAGATATTATCTACTTTCTCTTCCATCCTCATAATTCTCTCTTCTACTAGATCTCAAGGGTTGTTGTGAATAGACTCATCTTCCATGGATAGGGTTTTGTGACTGTATTCTTAAGCCAATTTCTACATCCTACAAATTTCCACAAATACCTCAAAGAAAACTTCTTTGATACCAATATGATCTGTAAAATACAATGGATATTCCACTGGAACAATTCGTCACAACAAATCTTATAATATTTTGAAATTTTATACTATGCAAACTAATTTTCCTTAAATCCCACATTAATTAATTATTAGTTTTTCTTGAATGTATGAAATAAATGGATTATGAAAATGAAATAAATTATATAAAGAACACACCATATACACACAAATTAACATAAGATATATCTTGGGAAACCAAATATAGGAGAAAACCCAACTAGAAGGTGAGACACATTGCCTACTCTCCTTTCATCAGTTATGGAAATGAAAATATAAAGAAAGAGACACTCATTATGGAGTTGCATTTGACACTCTAGCCTATATGGCTACTATAGAATATTTTTTTCCTATGTTATGTTCTCAAAATAACACTCCTATCTTCTCTGCTCAACTATGGAACAAGTACAATGCTAAAGAATGGAATTGTTTCTCCTCCTAGTGATAGACTATTTAACATAGCATGATAGTCGTCTAGGGTTAGGGTTTTTGCATCCCCATCCCTCAATTAGTGATAAGACTTGAACCTTCTATAATATTCTTGAAATTACACATGTGTCTAGCCCCATATGTGTGAGTACTAGGGATTGACATTGCATCCACTCATACCATGGTGGTCAACAAGGTAGGTCAACTTGTGTGAGGAATACCATTTGCATACGAGCATCGATTGAGGTGATTTTCACACCATTGGAAAGGTATTGGTGTGTAAATAAAAATTAAGAGTGTGCAGACAAGATTTGGACATTTTAACTCCCAAAAGTTTCATTTAATACCTCAAACGACTTTGAAAGGTTTTGGACCCCAATTTTCCAAACTAGGACTTGCCACTAAAATGGGCCCTTCAAGCCAATTCCTTCAATTGTTCCACCTATAAAGTAATAAAATAAATGACAGATTATATGACGATCCATTCCAGATCATACCTCCCCATGTAGGGAGGATTCAGCCCCCAAAATATTTTACTGAATGACACAAGGGAATGTTTCCTCTACCTTCTCCCTAGAGTACAATTTTCCTTTGCCTGGAAGTTTTCCTTTCAACCCAATATGCCAAAGATCATGCAACACATGTCTTGTAGTTCTAGAATTCTTCTACAAAATTGTCTTTTTCCAACTCTGTATGAGAATATGTTTCTAATTCCTCTATGGTAGGTAGGACTTGCTCCACCTACTAATCCAACATGGAAGGCTCATAGAGTTTCAATTTCTCCACATTCACTACCAAGTAAATGCACATGAATGGGGGTAGATTGAGTCTGTAGGAATTATCTCCCACCTTCTACAATACCTCAAAAGGGACATACCATAGAGCCTTAATAGTCTTACCAGGACCCTGCAGTATTTCCTTGTTCATCAAAAAACACACTTTATCTCCCACTTTGAATGACTACTCGGTTTTGTGTTGATCGTGTCTATCCTTAAACTTTTCCCATGACTTTTTTAGAGTCTCTTATCTAATATTTCAACAAATTTCTCTGCTTTCAACGCTTCTCCTGTGAATTTTTTCGCCACTACTCCTTGACTTCCATAAACAACATCCAAGGGTGAAGGTGGAAAATATCCAAAAATAAAATCAAAAGGGGAATTACTGGTAGAAGTATGAACTACTTTGTCATAAGAGTGTTGAATGTATATCATATTTTCATCCCATGTCTTTGGATGCTTTTGAATGTAATCCCTCAAAAGATATACCAATGTCATGTTGACTATTTATGTCTACCCATCTATCTGTGGATGGAATGTTTTAGATTTCTTCATCTTCTTGTCCATCTTATCCCAAAATGTAGTTTGAAAGGCATTATGAAATTAGATACCCCTGTCTGAAATTATGCTCCTTAGTATCCCAAATTTCACCGAAACCTTTTCAAAGAACATGTTTGTTTCTTATTGTCCTATGATGGTTTTTTTAAAAGGCATAATAATGCACATATTGATAGACCTATCAACCACCACTAACAGATGTTCATGTCCCTTCCTAGTTGTTGGAAAACCACCCACAAAATCCATGGAAATTCTTTCCCAAGGTTGAGTTGGTAGAAGTAAGGGATGGTATAGACCTTACTTACCATTATTAGGCATGTTGGTGCAACAAATCATGCATCCTCTAATATATCGAGATACATCTTCTTGCATTATGGGCCAATAAACATACCTTTATTAGTTAGAAACCATCTTCCCAACACCAAAATTTCATGAAACCTTCGAGGTGTGAGCCTCTTTGATAAGATGCAATATTTCACCTTTAGAAACAAAGAACTTTTCTATCTTGTAGAGAACCCCATTCTAGAGATGATATTCAACCTTATCGTCACCTTCTTCTAAACTAATTTTTCCGTGTAGTTACTAAAACACCTCTCTAAAGTCCTCATATTCTATGTATGCATCATGGGTAGAAGGATCCATGTGCATAAGAGTTCCCAAATCTATATACATTATTCATCAGTTTCATAAATGTAGTTGGTGCATTACATAAATAAAATGGCATGACCAACCATTCATATAAACCTTTCCTTGTATTTAAGGTGGTCTTCTAGGTGTCTTATTCTTTGGCACGTACTTGGTGGTATCCCGATTTGATATCCAACTTGGTGAGGTGCTTGGCATGCTCCAACTAGTCTAATAAATCATTGATCCTGGGAAGAGGGTACAAATTATTTTGTAATCATGTTCAAATATTTGTATTCGATACACATTCTCTAAATCTCATCCTTATTGGGTATTTTGATAATAGATGACCCACAAGGTGAGGTGCTTGGTCGAATTACTCCATGCTCTAGTATCTTTTGTGGCTATTTCTTCACTTCATTTGCTTCTAGAACATACTATCTATACAACCTAATATTTGGAACTCCACCCATCATCAAAGACAAATGAAGCTTAAGATTTTATAAAAGATTTCTAAGAAATAGTATTTAAAGAAAATATTATGAGATGACCATTAAGGAGAAAAGAGAGGAATATGAGGAGGACAATTAATAAAATAATGAAAATATATGTGTATGACTAGAAGGATAAAATATGATATTAAAAATAAGATATTGATATAAGATATTAATTAAAGATCTTTATATAAGATATTAGTGGTGTTGATTTCATGTGTGTTGTTCTGCCAAGTACCTATACCATGTCTGCAAATATTCTTCAGAAATAACTGAGAATAAATGATAAACCATTCACCATAACATGAACACAAAGAATAGAGAAAACCCTTGGTAGGGTAACGCCATATATATTAATCCTTAAGGAAGTATAAAACTACTCAAGAAATGCCTTTGCTTCTGTACAATCTGATATTCTTCACTATGTTTCGTGCATTTGCCTGAACTTCTTTCATAGCTCTCCCTATCTCCTAGGAACCTTCTAGAGCCTTCTCACATTTCAGTACATCCAACTACCATGGTGGGCCTTTATTAATATAGTGGACCCTAGTCCACCTTACATTGAATGACCACATTTCCCATATATTAAATGACTTCACTAATGGCCACATAACTTCTATTCCCATTGGGTGCCTCCCTAGGTACCCATGGCCCACCTCCCCTGGGTATACCCACATTCCATCCCCCTTCACATGTTTAGGTCCTAGAGAGCATTGGAAAGTCAACCACATCTTGACCCGTACAAGCAATGTAGCCCATTTGGTACCAGAGTATGACCATCCATCCATCCCAATGGAAGTCGAGCGTGATGTCTATCTGCTACCTTGCACCCTTATCTTTCTCTGCATCGTGCCAACGTTGCCATGGGACTGGTTCTCTAGCATGATGTCTTCATGTAGTGTTGGTATGCCTCCATGCACCTCTTGATCGGTTTCCTATCTGGCCGGTGCCTTCTTGGTCACAAATGTGTTGATGCACGTACTGCCTTGATGACTTGCATCTCTATATGATGTGTATGGTGAAATACAACAATTGTAGGAATCTGCTATTTTTTCTTCAAATGTGCAACACTTTGTTCCTTTGGGTCAAGGGACCTCTGGCTTGATTATGTCATTCTTGTAGTTTGCTTCATCTCCTTCTGTAAAATCCGCCTCTGATTCAACTTTAGACTAAGCAATAACTTCTTTGCTATCTTCCATGGATCCATGTAAAGAGCGCATCTTGCAGTAATGATTTTCTTTTTTCTTGTACCAACTTTAAAACTTCTTTGCATTAATATTAATGGGTGCCGGTCCTATCCAAAGGGATATCAAAACAATATTCCCTTCATCCATATCCATAGCATAAAATATGAATTACAACATATTTATCCATGGTAATCTTCAAATCTTTAAAAATTTGAACCTTTCACCCTCAACATCTATGCTTTGAAAATTCTTTATTGGACTTGCAATCTATTAACCAATTGAACGTTGATAAGATTATGCATGCAACTGGGGTTAATAGGTAGGCGATATTTTCTTTATGAATACAAACCATGAACCTGTAATATAGATTTTTCACCTGAGAATATACTCTTGGTTCTCTCTTTATCATGAGAGTCGAACGGTGACCTCCTCTACTTTGGGGGAGAGTATGTATGTCTAGCATCAAGACCAATTAATATCTTATATCAATATCTTATGTTAATATATTATATCAATATCTTATTTTAATATCATATTTTATCCTCTAGTCATAATGTATTTTTCATTATTTTATTAATTATCCTTCTCATTTTACTCTTTCTCCTCGACGGTCATCTCACAATCATTTGTTTAAATACCACCCCTTAGAACTCTTTTATAGAATCTTAAGCTTCATTTGTCCCTCATATTGGGTGGAGTGTCGACTCTAAACGTTGTACATTTCAAAACTTCTTACACAATGTTTATCCAAAAAATTCATGCAATACTTATTACTTAAACTAATCAGAATTTTTGGCTTGGTTACCACTTACCAGTGATATTTTGATTTTCCTTTATGTGCATTGATGATGAAATGCTTCCCATCCTTGATCTCATGATTTTGAGTCTTCTCTCCTAATTAAGATTGAATCCCTCATATATAGGTATGGGATTTCAAACACTACTCGGAGCATCAAGACCAATTAATATCTTATATCAATATCTTATGTTAATATATTATATCAATATCTTATTTTTAATATCATATTTTTATCCTCTAGTCATAATGTATTTTTCATTATTTTATTAATTATCCTCCTAGTATTCCTCTCTTTTCTCCTCAATATTCATCTCATAATATTTTCTTTAAACATTATTCCTTATCACTCTTTTCTAACATCTTAAGCTTCATTTGTCCCTCATATTGGGTGGAGTGTCCACTCTAAACGTTGTACATTTCAAAACTTCTTACACAGTGTTTATCCAAAAAATTCATGCAATACTTATTACTTAAACTAATCAAATTTTTGGCTTGGTTACCACTTACCAGTGATATTTTGATTTTCCTTTATGTGCATTGATGATGAAATACTTCCCATCCTTGATCTGGCGGTACCGGTCTTCTCTCCTAATTAAGATTGAATCCCTCATATATAGGTATGGGATTTCAAACACTACTCCAGACATATCAATGGGTACTACATATAACTTCACTTCAACAATAAAATATACACTTACAACAAATTTGATCTTACACTATTTTGTGACCTTGATCTATGTATCCTTGTTTATCCATCACAATGGACATGTGATAGGATTATCATGAACCTCCAACCCAAGTATTTTGACCAGATCAGCTACTATGAGATTGGCCCATGAATCGTAATCAAATAGAGTGTCTACCTCGGTCTTCTTGACTTGGATATTGATATGGAATAGTTTTGTCATCTCTTTCTATCCCTTGGGATGAAGGATATTCATATTCACCTCCTTATGAACTTGAATTCAGTAAACATTCTCATCCACATCTGAGCTACTCTCTACTTGATTGCTTGAATACATTGTAGAACATTCTTCTTCTTGGCATCCTTCTTTTGGTTCTTCGGGTTCAACTCTGATGTAGTTTCCAACACTTGTTTTCAGTGTGATAAGTGATATTGAAATGGTTATAGTGGTTAGTTGGATCCTTGCACTAATGTGAAGTATTTTTCACCTTCTTTTATGTCCCTTTCCACTTCTTCTTCCCCTCCTTGGAAATGTCTTGGTGTTATTTATGTTTGGAACCACTTGGTTGTCCTTTCTTATGGCCTATATTTTCCAGATACTATGCTTTCACATAGGCATCAAAAATTATCCTAGGCTTGATGAGCATCACTTTATTTCTTAAATAACTATGTAGACCCCCCAGAAACTTCAGAATTACATTTGGGTTCCTGGGAGAGATACCCATCATGATATCCATCTTCATGGATTCAGAGATGTACTCTTCCACATTTTTCCCCATCCTTTCTTGAAGTAATACCAATGGATCCATTGGTCCTCTACATACCCAATAGGGTAGATATGGGACTTAATGAAGGCTTGGAAATCCTCCCACTTAGCTATAAATGGATCACCCTCTATCCTAAGTGTTTCCAAGTTATTTTCCAACCAGGTCAATGCATGGCCCTCTAATTTTAGCCTGGTAAATGAAATCTTCTACTCTTCTTCTATACAATCAACAATGAAATAGACCTCTAATTTTTGCAACCAATGATTCAACTTTACTGCATTGATCTCATCTTGGTATGGATTTATATCCACTTTCGCTTACATTTTAAATAAACACTGTGAAGGGGTAATGGCACTTGAACTTGGATGCTCTTTCTCAAGATCTTTCCTCGAATCCTTTCTCGTGTTCATTATCTCTTAGCTTCCCCTCTGATATGATATTTGAGTTAGAGCCTCCATCCTCCCTGAATTATATGAGCTCTTTTTCTAGATCTACCATGAAGAGGGTCATATTGAGAGAGATATCAATGAATTTCTCTTCCAACCTCACAAATCTCTCTTCTATTGTATCTCAAGGGTTGTTGTGAACAAACTCATTTTCCATGGCTAGGGTTTTGCGACTTTATCATCAAACCAATTCCTAGATCCTGCAACTTTCCAAAAATACCCCAAAGAAAACTGCTCTGATACCAATATGATATATAAATTGTCATGGATATTCAACTAGAATGATTCATCATAAGAGATCTTATAATATTTTGAAATATTAGACTATGCAAACTAATTTTCCTTAGATCCCATATTAATAATCAATGGCTTTGCTTAAATTTATGAAATAACTAAATTACAAAAGTGAAAGAAATGAGCTAAAGGACAAGCCATCCACATACAAATGAATGCAATATATATCTCGGGAAACTCAATACAAGAGAAAACCCAACTAGAAGGTGAGGTGTATGATCTGATCTATTTCCTTTAGCTATGGAAATGCAAATACAAAGAAAGAGGAACTCATTGTGGAGTTTCCTTAGACAATATGGCCTATATGGATACTATAGAATATTTTCCTCCTTTTATTTGCTATCAAAATACCACTCCTATATTCTCTTCTCAACTATGGAACAAGTACAATCTTAAAGAATGGAACCCTTTCTCCTCCTAGCAACCTGATATATAACATAGCCTGATAGTTTTCTAGGGTTAGGGTTTTTGCATCATGAAGCCTCAATTAGTGATAAGGTTTGGACCTTATATAATATTTGTGAAATTACACATGTGGCTATCCCCATATGTGTGAGTGTTAGGGGTTGACGTGGAGTCAACTCATCCCATGGTGGTCAACAAGGTAGGTCAACTTGTGGGAGGCATAGCTTTCGCATACGAGCTCTAGTTGAGGTGATTTTCACATTGTTGGAAAGGTCTCAGTGCGTGGATAAATGTCAAGGGTGTGTGCACATGTTTCAAATTCTATATCCCCAAAAAAATTGGTTCAATTCCTCAAAATGGCTCTAGAAGCTTCTAGACCCCAATTTTCCAAAATAGGACTTGCCACTAAAATGTTCCCTGCAAGCCAATTGCTCTAATTTATCCACCCAAAATGTACTAAGATAGATGATAAATTATACCATGATCCATTCTATATCACACCTCCCTATTTAGGTAGGATTTTGGTCCCCGAAATATTTTATTGAATGAGGAGAGGGGATTTTTCCTCTACCTTCTCGCTAGAGTACCATTTTTCTTTGCCTGGAAGTTGTTCTTTCAACCCAATCTTCCAAAGGTCATGCCACCATGTCTTGTAGTTTTGGACTTCCTTTGAAAAAATGTCTCTTCTACCAACTCTACTTTATCATCTGGTGTTGAGTCCTCTATGGTAGGTAGTACCTACTCCACCACTTCATCCAACATGGAAGTCTCATAGACTTTCAAATTTTCCACATTCACTACTAAGTAAATATGCATGTATGGGGGTAGACTGAGCATGTTGGCATTATCTCCGACCTTATCAAATACCTAAAAGTGGGCATACCATAGAGACTTTATCTTCTTACATTGTCCATGTATTCTTTCCTTGTTCATATGTAACCAAACTCTATCTCTTAGTTTGAATGAACTCTTGGTTCCATTTTCATCATGTATGGCCTTATACTTTTCCTATGACTTCTTGAACGTTTCATGTACTTGCAAATGGATCTGTCTAATATGTTAAAAAAACTTATCTACTTTTAATTCTTCTCCTATGGTTTATTCCCTCACTCCTCCTTGATGTCCATAAACAACATCCAAGGGATAAGGTGTAAAATATCCAAAGAAAGTTTCAAAAGGGGACTTACTAATGGAAGTATGGACTACTCTATTATAAGAGTGTTGAATGTAGATCAGATTTTCATCCTAGGTCTTTGGATGCTTTTGATCGTAACCTCTCAAATGTTGTACCAATGTCCTATTGACTACTTATATTTTCCCATCTTTTTGTGGATGGAATGTTGTATATCTCTTCAATTTCGTGTCCATATTCTCCCAAAGTGCAGTGCAAGAGGAACTAAGAAACATATTATCCTTGTCTAAGATGATGCTCCTTGGTATCCCAAAGTGCACATAGACCTATTCAAAAAACATGTTTACTTCTTCTTGTCCTCTAATGGTATTTTTATAAGGAATAATAATGCACATCTTTTTGAACCTATCAACTACAAAAAATAGATAGTCATTTCCTTTCCTAGTTGTTGGAAAACCACCCACAAAATCCATGGAAATAGCTTCCAAAGATCAAGTGGGTATAAGTAAGGTATGGTATAGACCTGTCTTCCTATTATTGTGCTTGTTGGTATAAAAAAGCATGCATCCTCTAATATACCGAGTTATTTCCTCTTACATTCAAGGCCAATACACATACCTTTTTAAGTTAGCAACCATCTTCCCAACATCAAAATTTCCTACAACCTTTTAGGTGTGAGCCTCTATGATAAGATGAAATATTACACCTTTAGGAACATCAATATTTTATAGATTGTATAGCAACCCATTTTGGATATGTCATTCATCATGCATCCTCTAATATACTGAGTTATTTTCTCTTGCATTTAGGGCCAATACACATACCTTATTAAGTTAGCAACCATATTCCCAACATCAAATTTTCCTACAACCTTTGAGGTGTGAGCCTCTATGATAAGATGAAATATTACACCTTTAAGAACATAAATATTTGCTAGCTTGTAGAGAAACCCATTTTGGATATGATATTCATCCTTACCATCACCTTCTTCTAATTTATTTTTTCCCTGTAGCTACTAAAACACCTCTTTAAAGTCCTCATTTTTGGTGTATGCCTCTTTGTATGCATCATGGGTAAAATGCTCCATGTGCATAAGATTTACCAAAGTTATAACCTTATATTTGGGTGGCCTTGAAATCATGTCCACCAAATTATTAGTGTTTCCCTTCTTATACTTGATGACCAGATGAAATTATTGCAAAAACCCCATCCACTTGTAATGTTTGGTTTGTTGTAGCTAACTTTGGGCCTGCAAATACTGCAGTGGCCGGTGATCAGTGTGTGTAATAGTTTATTTTCCCATCATATAGCGCTCCCACTTCTTAAGATATTGAACCATGACATATATTTCCTTATAATATGTAGGTAAGTTCAAAACTCCCCCATGAAACATCTTTGAATGATGGAATACTAGCTTACCTCCTTGCATCAAAACCGCTCCCTTAACATACCCAATTGTATCTATCTCCACTTCAAAGGACTTCTACAATTTAGGTAATAAGAGAACCAGTTCTTGACTAATCTTTTGTTTTAGCTCATCGAAATATTTCTACTAATTATTTCTCCACTAGAAACTCTTATGACTGGGTATTATGGCGTGGAGTGGTGTAGCTACCACTAAACAAAATTCTATGAAATTTCTTAGGTATTGTGCTATGCCAAAAAATCTCCTAAATTCAGTGAAATTAGTAATATGAACTATCCATTTTATGATGGACTCTATCTTTTCAAGATCTACCTTGAGCTCCCCTCCACCAATCACATATCCCAAATACAGTAATGGCTATTGAGAAATATCACATTTCTTGAGGTTAGCCGACAACTAGTGATTTTTCAGAGTCTCTAACACCTGCATGAGATGTGATATTTGCTCCTCCCAAGTAGAGTTATAAACCAATGTATCATCCAAATACACTAATAAATGAATCTAAATATGGTTTTAATACATCATTCATCATTATCATAAACATAATTAGTGCATTACATCAACCAAATGGCATGACCAACCATTCATACAAACCTTACCTTGTCTTGAAGGTGGTCTTCTAGGTGTCTTCTTCTTTGACATGCACCTATAGGTATCCCAATTTGAGATCCAACTTGGTTAAGTGCTTGGCATGCTACAACTAATCTAATAAATCATCGATCATGGGTAGAGGGTATCGATTCTTCAGTGTAATCTTGTTTAAATCTTTGTAATTGATACACATTTGCCAAGTCCCATCCTTCTCAGGTACTATGATAATAGGTGACCCACAAAGTGAGGTTCCTTGTCAAATGACTCGTTTCTCTAGAAACTACTGCAACTATTTATTCACTTCATCTGCT
>SNQJ01S0066139.1:3904-22401 GCA_010110895.2 Picea sitchensis
TTATAATTTAATATATTTCCATATTTATAATTTTAATTATAATATCAAAATAACCGTTATGCACAAATGTGTATTCCGAGTACCCTAACTTATATGATAAAGAGCTCAGATAAAATCCAAAACAATATCATGTGAAAAAAAAAACATTTTAATTTAATATATGATGATGATTTCAGCCTCACCCTTGGGAGGTATATCCTTTTTCTTCAACCTCCTTTACCGTTTGGATTATCATGGAACAAAATACAAGGATTGAAGTGGAGAACCGGAAAAATCCTTTATTTATAAAAATTTATATTAACTCATGGTAAAATTTGCAACTTATTTTCACCTTTATGGCTATTTATTTCATTATGGGGAATAGGTATTAGATTCTTCAAGAAATTTACAATTTCATGGGATAAATTAATAAGTAAAAGTATGGAAATTAATAAATAAAAGTATGGGATAATTAAATAAATAATAAGTAAAAATATAGAAATTAATAAATAAAAGTATGGGATAATTAAATAATAAGTAAACGTTTAAAATAATTAAATAAGACAATAAGAGAAGGGATTCAGAAAAATATATCATAATTTTGATGGAAGGAAACATTGGCATGTATAATAAAAGTACATTTTTAAGTTATAAGAACATGTTGAAATTATTGATAACATTTATTACATTTATTAGTTAATTGTGAATAAGTAGAAAAAATTCAAGATTTTCATCGTCTTCACTTTAAGTATTTTGTCATAAATGTGTTAGAGAATTCATAATCAAGCTCATTGTTGTAATGCTATGTTAGAGAATTATTTTCACATAAGCATAATCACTTTGTCATTAGTGTTAGAATAATGGAGTACATCCCTTAAGTGGAGAAATGAAATTACAATAATCAAAGAACATGAAAGAGTATAAAAAAGATTTTAGCAAAAGAATGTTTCTATATGTTAATTAGAAAAAGGATTAAGAAAAATAAAATTTATGAATTTTATTTCATTAAAATTAAAAAAAATAAAAAATGAAAATGACACGTTTGTATGGATTGAATTACAAAAGCGATGGATTACTAGTTAGACTCTTGAAATCATTGAAAATAATCTTGAATAAGTAGCAAAGTTATAAAATCAATCTCACTCTAATGTCATTCTATAAATCACTTTCACATAAGCATAATCACTTTGCTAATCATGTTATCACAACCAAGAGCGTATAAAAATACAAAAAAAACAAAATGAGAGAAATAACATAAGAAAGCATTGATATATTTCAGAGAGGCATGACAGAGAGGTGAGGAGTTGAACCTATGATAACCATGGTGGACCTGGTCCTTGTGGAGAGCTGAACCTGGACTACCTGATGATCTAACTATCACTCGATGATCTATACATTGGCGGACCTGGTCTTTGAGGTGAGTTGGACTGGTCTCACCTTCACAACCTACAATAACACAAGCTTTTGAGGTAGGTCTTAGTAGTTAAAATGGTTCTCTATCCATCTCCTTCTCACAAAACCCTTTTTTCCTCTACAGACTGACACCCAATCACAAAGTCTGACTTACTATTGCTTATGCTTCCTTTTACTAGTCGTAATCCCCTTCCTTTTGACCACCAAAACTTCTAGAGACTTCCTTTGTCTTCTTCTTGTAACTTCTTTCCCACTGATATTTCTTTTATCATTTAACTTAACCAACAACAAGAGCCCGCACTGATGGAGACAGAAATCAGCGCACTAATAAGTGCGGTTGACGAGGCCATTTGTAATAGTGCGAGCCTCTTTGCCTCGACAGACGAGCTCTCAAATCGCACTAACCTTCTGCAGAATCAAGAAGCATCAGTATTTCTGCCCTCCACCTCCTACACCTCAGCATCTCACCTAACTTCTTGGACTACTTCTGTCAACCCATCTCACTCATATCCTCCCTTACCTTGCCTCCTTTCTCCTGTCACCTACATTCAATCTATTCCTTCAACCATATCATCTACTTCCCAAGCTAGCTACCCTCCCGCGACTAACATACCACTCTATCAACAATTATTTTACAACCAACCTCCTCTGCCTCACTCCGTCCCGACTTCAACAACTTTTGTTCCTCCCACAACTACATATAGGGGACCTACTAGAAGTAACCTTGCTTGCTAAGATTCCCTTATCCCTCCCACTTATTTTGTCTCTGTTCAAAAGAATAATGCTCACACACCTGTGTGAAGGTATCTTTCCCCCAGGTGTGTGAGCATTATTCTTTTGNAAAAAAAAAAAAAAAAAAGTTATGGGAGTGGACATAGGCCTGGAGGAATCTGTTTCCATGGCCCTATGCATCCTTGTAGGAAGACTCTCCTACAAACATCTATGCAATACAAACCTAGAAGACTGGATAGACAAATCTTGGAGACCGTTATTGGGCTACATTCCTACAGTCTCACATCTTGGACGGGGTTGGCTACATTTCCATTTTAAATCTTCTGAGGACACTACATCCATCCTGGAATAACTCTGGATTTTAGATGACAACAGTCTTATGTTGAAGCGATGGAGAGTAAGTTTTGACCCATCACATGATTATTTTTGCCTTCGTCATCTGTGGGTCCTCCTCCCTGGACTCCCCCTTTATCTCTGGAATGACAAGGCTCTAAAGGCGATAGGTAACTCCTTGGGTCGTTTCATCAGTATTGATCCTAAGACACTTACTGGGCCTAACAAAAAAATGGTGAGGATCCTTGTTGAGATAGATCTTCATGAAGGCCTACTTGCAACTCTAGACATAGACTGGAGAGGACATCTCACTCGCCAAAAGATTGACTATCTTGGCATCCCCTTTAGATATTCTCTCTGTAGACAAACGGGTCACTTAAGAAAGACTTGTCCTGACACTCATGAAGAAGAACAATCAGAAGAAACTATGCTCGATCTCGCCTCCAACTTGGACTCTTCGAATGAGCATTCTTAGATACACTACCCAAATTACATTGATGAAGGCGCCATTCCTGATCTGGACTCAATCTCTAGTAAGCTTAAATTGATTTTCCCAATTCTATTCTCCTCTCTCACATCCTTGGAAAAGGATCTTTTAGACTCCTCCCCTCTCCTAAACTCACTCTCTTCTTCACACAGTCGGGTTGACTCCCCCATTATTCACTCGAACTCACTTTCTCCACTCCCAAACTCCAGCCTGCCTCACAGTCCCCTTGAAACTGCCATAACTTTTTCTCATGCTCCAAAAGATTCAACCACCTTTCCCTCCACTTCTGACAGTCCTAGCACACTTTCACAATGCCCCAAACCTCCTTGCCTCTCAACACACAACATTTCTTTGGCTGCTCCTGAGATTCGTTTTGATGTTGTTTCAGTTTTAACATCAACCTGTCTTGCTGCTCCCTTAGAGCTACCTCCTTCTCATTTGTTTGCACACTCCTCCCTTAAGCCAACCACAACACTTACCTTTACCACACCTACTACTACATTTCCCTCATCATCTTTTAGTCCATAGGTGGTTTGGGCACATCCACTTTCCCCATTAATCACTTCACTAACCTTGGCCTCAGATAACACTGATGTCCAACCCTTAGCACAGGTGGACATACCACACCTACCGAGCCTTTCTGAAACTCAGAATGATGACATTACTATAGGAGTTGTCCTGGAATCTTTGCTTCCTTCTTACAAAAAAGTACTCTCACCTACACCCTTGCCTTTCTATCGAGGTACTTCACTTATCCAATCATCCACATCAGAATCTGAACATTTTACAGCTGAGAACTTGACATCTAAGAATGAAAAAGAATACACTTGGTCAAGAGGCCATGGTTTTGAGCACTCTCCGATCAAAACTCGTAGTGCATGACGCAAGGAGGACAAATCATCTTCCCATCCTATGGGGACATCACACTCACCATATGATATTGGGGTGCTTAGAGGCATGAAAGCCCTAGCAAGAGCAAAACCATGATTATGCTCTCCCTCAATATCAGAGGGGTGCCCCCCCCCCTCAAAGTCGCCTCCTTCAGAAGACTTCTCACTCATACTTCTCCTGAGATCATCTTTCTATAGGAAACTTTGGTCGACAACAACAAGGCTCGATTATTCTTAAAACAATTTCACTCTAACTGGAACTTTTGCTCAGTCAACTCTCTTGGCACTTCTGGGGGTTTAGCAGTGGCTTGGGACCCCAACAAATTTGATCTCCTTCCCTTTTTATGCTGTGGAGGCATCCTGCTCTCAGGTACTTGCCGAACAAATAACAAAAGGTTCAATCTACTTAACCTTTATGCTCCCTGCATTGATAGGTAAACTTTCTGGGAGAAGATTAAAGCACATGGACTCCTCAATCTTGAAAATCTGATTTTAGTAGGCGATTTAAACCTCATTCTCTATGTTGGGGAAATTTGGGGAACTTCAGCAATCCAGGATCCCTCGACTGATTATTTTAATTCACTCTTCTTAGCACATAATCTTGCAGATTATGCTCTTGTTACTATGGAACCAACTTGGCGCAATGGGAGGATGGGCATGGATTCTATTGCTAAACATCTTGACATATTTCTAATTGTTGATAATAGTATCTCAACAGAAGCTCGGATCCGATCCTGGGTGGAAATTCCCTTCTTATCAGATCATGCACATATCCTCCTTCGCTTGGACTCTTCGTGTCATAAGTTTGCATATCCTTTTAAATTGAACTCACATTGGCTTCTAGAATAAGACTTCAACAACATTGTTTCTGAAGTTTAAACTAATCCTTAATATCTAAATGAATCCTTTATCCAACATAGATTCATTTGGAAGTTAAAGAGTCTCAAAGCACACATAAAATCTTGGGCTTTCTCTCACAAGAAACACAATTCACAAATATTGATCAATGTTGAAGTAGAGATACAGGCACTCTATCAATCAGATCTTAGCACGGGGGCATTTGGAGACAACAACAACTTGTTAAAATAACTAGAAGCAGAAAGGAACTTGCTCCTTCTCAAAGAAGAAGTCATCTGGAGACAACGCAGTAGAATAAAATGGCTTAAGTGTGGTGACCTCAATACAGTTTTTTTTTACCATTACGCCAGCTCTTGCAGAAGAAAGAAATATATCTGGAATTTATTTGATGACTTGGGTATACTTCACGAAGGACAAGAAGCATTAAAACTAGTTGCAGTAAACTTCTTCAAATCACTCTATGAGGCAAAACCCATTGAGACTCTTCAATCTTCTGTCACGGTGGCTAGAATTTTTCCACATGTTGTGTCGGAGGAAGACTCTTTATTGTTAGACATTCCTACTACTCTATAGGAAATACATGCTTCCCTCAAGTCTTTCTCTAAGGATAAAAGTCCAGGCCCAAACAGATGGATGATTGAATTTTATCTGCATTTTTTTAATATGATTGGCCCAGATTTATTGGAGCTAGTGGAGGACACTAGACTCAGTGGGAAGGTGGAAGGAGCATTAAACTCGGCTTTCCTCACTCTTATCCCCAAATCTTCATCCCCCACTACTTTTGGTGACTTTAGACCCATTTCCCTCTCACATTTTCTATCACAAGAGCAATTGGGGTTTTTAAAAGGCCGTCAGATTCTTGATGCCATTGGCATCGCCCAGGAGTGTTTACATAGTGTCAAACGTAAAAATTCCAAGGCACTTATTCTCAAACTTGATCTCAAGAAAGATTTTGATTGTATCGATTGGGACTTTCTCAGAATGATCTTGGTCCAGACAAGCTTTAGCCATACTATGATTAAATGGATCATGATTTGTGTAACTAGTGCAAATCTTATTGTCCTGGTCAATGGCGAATCCACTAACTTCTTTTGCATTGGCAGGGGTTTGAGATAGGTCTGCCCCCTCTCCCCACTTCTTTTAATTTTGGCTATGGAAGCCTTGAGCCTGATCCTCAAGACCGGACAAGTAGAAGGCAAGCTCACTAGTGTTAAGGTCTCTAGGACTATCAAAATTTTGCATCTTTTATTTTTCGATGATGTCCTCATTTTGACGAATGATTCCATTCAGGAATGACAAGAAATTAACAAGATTATAAGACTCTTTTGTAGTGCTACAGGTATGTCGATCAATTGGAATAAATCTTCCTTTCACTATGCCAATCTACAACAACAAACCCTGGAGCATCTCAGAGGTATTTTCCCTTACTCCTTCACTCATCTTTTTGTTGGACTTACCTACTTGGGGTATTTTTTAAAGGTTGATTCCTACAAATCGGGCGACTGGAACTGGCTACTTGCCAAATTCCATGAAAAGACGAGCCACTGGTGCACTCACTGGATCTCTCTTGGTGGGCGCTTCACTCTCATTAAAGCGGTATTGGAAGGGCAACCTGTGTACTGGATGGATCTAGCAACCATACCTGCCATTGTCCTCACAAAAATTCGCAGAATAATTTATAACTTCCTCTGGTCAGGTTGCTCTGTTTCTTCTCGTCAGCATCTTTGCAATTGGAAAACTCTGGCTAAGCCCAAACACAAAGGTGGTTGGGGGCTAAAAAATGTACACCACTTCAGTCAGGCTCTTGTGGCCTCCACTCTGTGGCGTGTTCTGACTTCATCTGGCATATGGAACTCCTTCGTCATTGGTAAATATATCATACATCTCAATGTAAATAGTTGGCTGACTTCCAAACCTACTCATACAAGGGCGACTAGGGTTACTTCCTATTTCTGGATAAATTTAATTAAAGCTAAGCATTTGATCTCTCGCTGGCTTTGTTGGCTCCTTGGATTAGGTATTACTATTGAGATTGGGCGAGATTGCATCCTCGTTCTGAGAGATCACTCTATTCTCCCCCCACAACCGATATCTCACCTCCACACATGCAAAGTGTGGTTCCTTTATCAAGCTAGGATTCGCTCCAGCTCAGCCTACGCACCTGATAGTTGGATCTCGAGCAATGCCCTCAGTCTCAGCGCAGATCTTGCAACGATCTATAATAAATACTGCCTAGACTTGGCCCTGTCAGGTATTCACCTAAATAACTTAGCAAATTTTCTCCAGTGGTCAGGGGGAAACCACTCTAGTTATTTAACAATCCATAATATTTATTATAACATTGAAAATACACACTGGCTTACAAATACTAGAGGTTGGAGAAAGCAATTGTGGTCTTGGCAGCTCCCTCTCAAAATCAAACTCTTTACTTGGCTTTTGACTATGTATAAATTGAACACATGGGATATTCTCCATAAGAAAGGATGGATTAGTCCAAACATCTACCACTTGTGTCACTCGGATACTGAATCGACAAACCATCTCTTCATTAGCTGCTCCTTTACCAGGAATGTCCAGGACAAAATTAAATTGATTCTCAACCTCACCTCCACTTGGGATGGGCCCAACCTCATGAGTTGCTTTGATCATTGGACTTCTAGAGAGCATAACCATAAGCATCTCCCTCCTCTGGTTTGTTGGGCTATCTGGCTAATTAGGAACTCTATAATTTTTGAAAATGGAAACCCCTCCACTGACACTGTTGTTTACAAAACTCTTGGCATTTTTAAATCCTGGAATCAGATACACTCACCGAAGACCATACTACAATACAACAAACAGTTTCCAGACTTAGAGGACATTCCCACATGGTGGTTTGATGGAGCATCGTAGTCTAATGGTGAGCAGAGTGTCGTTGGAGGTCTGATTAGAATCACAAATAACTCCATATACAAATGGACCTTCAACTGCGGACCGAGTACCAACACTAGGGATGAATTATTGGGCTCCTAGGCCATGCTTTACTTAGCTTTCAAATTTCATTTAGAAAACCTTCAGATCCTTAGAGACTCCAGGATCATTTTTGATTGGCTAAACAAGAAGGGCGACCTCTAAGCAATCTCTCTCTCTACTTGGAAGGACATAATTAGGCATCTTCAACTGGCCTTTAAAAAGATCAACTACACTCACATCTATCGCCAGCATAATAAATTAGCAGACCAACTCTCAAAGGAAACTCTTTAGGCAAAATTGGGTATCATTACATTTAACCTCTGGATATATGGCCACGAGGGGCCTTCTCATTTTTTACCTCTCTTCTAAGATTAAAATCTCTCTCTGTTTTGGTCTTCTTTGATCCGTTTTCTGGATAATCCTTGGGTCATACAAGAATTCACTATCTTTTATAGTCACATAAGTTTGCTTGTCAGGATTGCTCTCTCCCATCATATTTCTTTGTTTTGTAATGTTGTAAGTTTATATTTTGAACTTTCCATCCTAGTTGGTCGAGAGACCACTATAGGCGAAAGTTGTATATCTATTGCACAAAAGCTTATTCTGCTACTATTGTAATTTCTCGCTTTGGAGAACACATTATATATTAATATAATGGAGAATTTTTCCCGTTGGAAAAAAAAGCATAAGAAATAATTTACCAAGAAACACTAGAATATGCGAGTACAATATTATACCTTAATTCTCAACCACATTCATACATGAATTTTACTCATCTATATTTTCAGTTGTGTTTCCAGTTGAATCACAAGTAGTGTCTTTATACTTTAGGAATGGAGCAATGCATTTATGATGCATTATATATAAAAAAATAGTTGAAGGCCCACTCAAATAAAGAAGTGTTATGGTCATAAATAAACATTATTCCTCTAACACTCACCTTAATATTATATGGGAAATTCTCATAGTGAGGATGGGAGTTAGTATTACTTTCCTAATAGATTTAATCCATTGCCTCCATACTCAAATCATAACAGAAAAAATAGTGTTAATAAGATATATGTAGCAAATCTCAGTGCTAATCCTTTCACAAGAATATAAACACAACCAACAATGGAGCAAATAATGTCAATCATATTCTATTTTTTAGGTGGGAGAATATCAATGCATAATAGAGGAATCAATGTCAATTATATTCAAAAAATTTAGGCACACAAATATGATAACAACAAAGAGTAGTGTCAATTGGGTCTAGCTCAAGTGGTTGAGAGGAAAAATTGTTATCCTATCCACTTGGGTTCAAATTTTACTTGTGACATGTCTACTCTTTGTGAGCCAATTAGATTGGGGCTCTTTGTGAGCCATGATGAATATCACACTCTTGCTTATGGGCTCGAGGGTAGAGTAAGAAGTTACATGTATAAATAACAACCACAACAATAACAAAGAGTGATGGTCCAATTTTAACATACAACAACAACTTTTATTGCTACAAAATAGTCAACATCATCGCTAGAAGAACCTTAGTAATCATAGGATTAAAATGGGTCATACATCTCCTACAAAGTCTAATAGATATGCCCATTAATCATGAGAGAGTATACATAATTAAGAATGAATATATCATGTCATCATCATATCTGATCCAAGTGGATATCAGTGACCACCCACCTATTCCACCGACTCAAAATATTGTTTTCCACCTTGGCAGTTTTTCTACAGTTTTTCAGGTCCCAAACTTCTGGGGACGTTTTGAGGCCCTAAATGATGTTTTTTTAATGTTTGGGGGCCCAGGAAATAATTGAAGGATTTGGCCTAGGCCTAGTTGGAATGAGTCCTTCTTGGCTAGACCTTTCCAATGAGCTATCATGCGCCTCAAACGAAGATTGTATGCAAAAGTTACGCCCTTGGGAAGTTGATGTATCAACTACCCCCATCGGGGCCCGTAAACCTTTTGACATTTCATTTTCCAGGGTTATGGTTTTGGATTTTCTTTATGTTTAAAAAATTCCTTTGGACCCTCACTGTAAACATCATCTTCTTTCAAATGAGTGTAGTTGTCACATCTCTTCTCATAGATAAGCTGCCACCATTCTAGAGAGTTCATTCACTTAGGATTTTTACAGTTTATGTACATTTCTCTCATTAATATAAATTATGTATTACTATATCTCTATGTTTATTGCAATATATATGTATATTTATTTGTTACATATATGTATTCATTTCATTCTCAAAATAATATGAATCAGTAGTATCAAAGCAGGCCAATCTTTGTTGTTTCTTAGTGCATGTCCCCAACGAGGTTAGGTTATGAAGAGTTGGGTCTAGAACTAGTTTCTCTTGAGGGAAACCAACCCAAGCGACCTCCCATGGAGAAAGAAAAGAGAGACAACTTAGCAAGAGATCTTATCAATATATTTCTTGAGGAATCCCTCACACGATAGAGGGATGAAATGATGGAAAAGTTTTCCCAAATCCTTCGACGACTGCCGACAACAACATATATGTCTTCATCAAGCAACCACTTTGGAGGCGTCACCCCTTTCAAGGTACAAGTTAGTTTTGATATTCCTGTGTTTGAAGGTTGGATAGATGCAGATGCTTTGAAAAAGTGGTTAAATATTCTAGAAGGTTATTTCTCTGTCCACAAATTTTCCGATAGAGAAAAGATCACCTTTGCACTCCTTAAGGTTGTCCCCCATGTCAAATATTGGTGGGAAACTTACTATGAGAAAAATTTCACGAAGGAATCTGGAATATTCGAAATAGAACCCACATGGGATTTTTTTATGGATGCAGTTAAGGAACGATATCATCTTGTTGGAAACTATGACGACCAGTACATGAGATGGACCACACTGCATCAAGAGAGGGGCCAAACAATGTCGGAGTTCACAAACACCTTCCATACCGTGCCCACTAAGGTAGGTATCAAAGAATCTGGGAAACATCTGGTTCTAAAATACTGCAGGGCTCTACATAGGTACATCCAAACCGAAATGGAGTTTCTAGACATCTCATCACTGGGAGCCACTTATAGATATGTTGTCAAAATCGAGTATAAATTTAAGCAGCAGAACAAGCGGGAGTTCGGGTCTGCAAATTCGCAACATGAAAAGTATGGTAAAGGCAATCCTAACTCACAAAACAACCAACCTCAAGAAAACATGTCCAATCCACGGGAAAAGAAGGGAAACGGGAAAATCAAGAAGGACACTGGGAAGTGGTGTGACTTCCACAGAATCCCTTGGCACAACACTGATGAATGTCACTCAAAAAAATCATTGGTGGCTGAGATTAAAGAAAAAGAGTTGATCCGCTACGTAGACTCTGATTCAGAAAACAATGAAAGGTGACAGATCATTGATGCAGAACCCACTGCTATTGTCGCGACCACAACAATCCAACCAGAAGAACTAGAGGATCCCTAGGAGGGGGAGAGCCTCTTACATTCACATATGTGGGTGAAGGGGAACCCGATGCATTTAATTGTTGATAGTGGAAGCCAAAAGAACCTGATATAAACATAGGTCATCAAAGAATTGGGATTTCCAACAACACCACACCCACAACCATATAACATCGGGTGGCTTTGCTAGGGTCAACATCTCTGAGTTAACCAGTAGTGTCGCCTGTCCTACAACATCAAGACCTTGAAGGATGAGGTACTGTGTGATGTTTCCCCACTAGAAGTTTGTGATGTTTTGTTAGGCCAGTCATATATGTGGAAGCATCATGTTTTTTATGAGTCTCGTAGTTTCATTGTTACTCTGGGGGGTCAGCTCTATAGGATACTAGAGGTAGTTCTGACTATTGTCCCGACAAAACAATGTCGCATAGTAATCTCTCATACTACAAAGTTTAGCCTCTTCATAATCTGATAAGAAGGTGAATAGAATGACACTGCAACCATTGCAACCTCAACCCAATACCTTTCTATCCAGCAGAAGCACATCGACAAGATTGTATAACAGCACAAAGACATTTTGGCTTCACCTACAAGGGTGCCTCCCCATTGCCTAGTCAAGAAAAGTTATAGCAAATCACTTCATACTCTTCATGTTGCATCTTCACAGATAGACTCCTCCCACACTCAGGAAGATCATGTAGCTATATTGGTTGAATGGATTCAACCCCTCCATCAACGAGTTCATGACAACCTTCAACACGCTAAGCAAGACAACTTCTTTAGCAAGGCAAACAACTCACCAAGGTTCAGATTCAACAAAAGCTTCCCCGAGAACTTGATGCAATGGAGACCATTGCTTCTTAAGAGGGGAGGAATCATCTAGGTGGATATCAATGGCCACCCACCTATTCCACTAGCTTGAAATACAGTTTTCCACCTTGGTAATTTTTCTACATTTTTTTGGGTCCCAAACTTCTACGAAAGTTTTGAGGCCCTAAACGACATTTTTTTGAATTTTGGGGGCCCAGGTGAGACATAAACGCCTTATCTTGGGCCCAGTGAAAATGTGTTCTTCTTGACTAGACCTTTCCAACAAGCTATCGTACACCCCAAACAGAGATCGTATGCAAAAGTTACTCCCTCGAGAAGTTGATGTATCAACTACCCCCATCATGGATCACAAACCTTTTGGCATTTCATATTCCAGGGTTAGGGTTTTGGATTTCCTTTACGTTAAAAAAGGCCCATGGAGCCTCATTGTAAACATTATCTTCTTTTGAATGAGCATAGCCATCACATCTCTTCTCAGAGATTAAGCTGTCACCATTCTAGTGAGTTCATTCACTCTGTGTTTTTTCAGTTTCTGTACATTTCTCTCATTAATAGAAATGGTGTATTATTGTATCTTTGTCTTTCTTGCAATACATCTATGTATTTATTTGTTACGACTATGTCTTCATTTCATTCTCAAAATAATCTGGATCAATATCACTACCATCACTCACCATCATCATCATGACAGTATATCATTTGTTTTGTTCCTTAAAATGATTTTGGCATGCCTTGGGGCTATTTTAGTTTATAGTCTACTCAAATAATGCTATAGAGTCATTCACTCATTGTTTTATACTTTTTCACAACCTACACACTTATCATAACACTTGCCCTAGTTTTTGCAACCACCATTGTATGATCTTCAATGCACCATTTATCTCACATCAACACTTGATCCACATGGTGAGAACTCAACCTCTAGATTAGCAAGTGATTCAAGATAATATTATATCCTAAAGGAGTGGTATACATAACTAGTTTGGTTATCAAAGTTAACTAGGTCAATTTGAGTTTTGTTCAAATTAAATTAAACTAGGCCATGCCAAAATTCAAGGGATCGTCTATCCTTGTCTATCATATCGAAGATTGACCATTAAGAACTATCTCAATCAATGCATTTGATCAATTAATTATGAGATGGTAAATTTATCATTAATAATAATACTTGATGTTACGAGTTGAGACTAATTATCACCCTTTTTCAAATTAGGGAAAGTTCAAGATCTAAAATGAACCTCCTTAGGAAAAGTTCAAGATCTAAAATGAACCTCCTTAAAAAAACCGGTATGTCACATTACACTATGTTAGAGGCTTTAATGATTATTTTTGGTTAACTTAAGTTACTTTAGAGTTAAAAGGTCACGGTTTAAAATAATAATAAATAGTTCTTGAAGGTCATGGTGTAAAATATTAATAAATAGTTTATAATCTTGTGCATTAATAATAGTTTATATTTGTAAAGTTATTTTCATGTTTATTCATAATAAATGTAAAGTTAAAAGTTTATGGTTTAAAATAATAATAAATGGTTTAGATTCTTGGGCACCAATAATAAATAAGTATAAATTTATATATACATAATGAATTAAGTTTTTGTTTGTAAGCATGCTTAATAAATGATGAGTTTAATAATAAATATATACATATATATATAATTGAAATTATTGAAAACAAAACTCACTAAAAATATGAAAAGACAAATAGAAACCAAAAAAATTCACTTTTTAATAATATCACTTTCACAAATTTCACAAATGTATCAAAGATTTTTTTATTATTTCAAACACAACTTTTTGGAAAAGTCCATTTTTCCCCATTAGGTAAAGTTCAACCACTCACTTTTACCAAATTTTAGTGACTTTAGTCATTTAAAATGGTTCAAAACTTCAATGATAATTTTTATGATTGAAGTTTCCTTCAACCAGGTGGAACTAAGAAAAATTCATGTTAGAGTTGGTGGAGAATTTTTATTGGAAAAGAAGTGGGTTTGTCCACTTATTAACTTACTCCAAAGTTATGACAAAATTACCAAAGGATTACTTAATAATATACATATTATTGTAAACTTATTATTAGATTACGACAAATATATTATGTTAAATTTGTAGCTTTGGAAGATGTCTCTGCAAAGGCCTTGTATCCAGGCATGTAAAAGACACATTAATTATTACCCATTTCAACATTTTTAATTTATTCTAAGTCTAACTTAGGAAAAACATAATAATTAATCCAATTAATTATTATTGGCTTTATAACTCAAATTTCTAAAGTTATTGGCTTTGGAAATTAATATTTCTATTTGTTGATGTTTCTTGAACCTTCTAGAGAGATCTCAAGGAGGAAATAGAGTGAAGAAGAAAAGATAAATTGCTGAAGTGAGGGGGTGAGGGACACACTTGCTTTGAGCAAATAAAGAGAGGGTCAATTGGCTAAGGAAATAGAGATGGTCGAGCATATGGGAGAGTGGCCAAGTTTGGTTGGGCCGAGTAGCAGGGAGAGGGCCAAGTTTTAGGCCATACCAAACAACCAGAGAAGGTTGTGAGCTGGGTTGTACTGTACAACCAAAAGAGGTTGTGAGCAGGGCTGTACAACAACAATCAGGAGAGGTCGAGTTGGGATGTACAATAGTATCTAGAATGGGCCGAGTTGGGACGTACAATAACATCTAGGAAAGGGGTCATTCTGGACTGTACAACAACATCCAGAGAGAGACGAACTGGGTCGTACCGTTTGGACCGAGGAATTCAAACTCAAGACTGCAAGAAATTATTATTTTTTGTTGTTGTAATCATTTTCCTCTGAAGCCAATAAAATTCCCTCTTTGCTGGTTTTCCCCACATTGAGGTTTCCAAGGTAAAAATTGTGCATATTTTTTATGTGCTTGGTTTGTTATTTCTATTGCGCATTGTGTTAAAACTCAGTTGTATTTTCTGTGCATAATTTTCAGATTTAGAATATCAGAGTTGTATTAAATATGGGTATTAAAATTATTGGCACATTAAATATACTTGTCGGGTTTTATAAAGTTTAACATGGTATCAGAGCTCAGCCATGAATACAAGAAAACCAAGTGTGTTTCTAGGTATAAAACCATTAATTTCTTGCAATAGAGAAGGCTGAGTAACCAGGAGGTCGAGTGAGTTAGGGCTTAAGTGAAATGGAAAATTCAGGGTTGAGATTTGAAGACAGAATTGAGGGTGCTTTCAACTTCAATCCATGGAGATATCACATAGATATGGTGATAGAAGAATAGAGGTTGTGGGAGTTTGTTGAAGGAACCCTATTACTCACAACTAATCTGGCACAACTTGTAGCTCATATAAAAAAGGATGTGAAGAAGGAATAATAATTTTTGACAGGGTGAAGGACCACTTAATACCTCACCTATCAGAAAAGAAGATAACCAAGGATATGTGGGAATATCTGACCAAAATGTACCAATATGAAAATCGGAGAAGAAAGATTATGCTCAGAGAGAAACTCAGGAGCACCAAGATGGCCAAGGGAGACATCATTTGCCTCCTAACTCACGAAATTCACTCAGATTCTAGATGAGTTGGAAATAGTAGGGGAAGTCATGGATTAAACTAAGTTGGTGAGGATAGCCTTGAATGACTTCACCAAGAAGTGGGGCATCTTTGTCTAAGGAGTAGTTCCCTGGGAGAAACTTCCCAACTAGGAAAGGTTGTGGGACAAATTTACTTAGGAGGAGCTACGGTTGGGTCCTCACATGCAGGCCAACCAAAGGTAGAAAAGGAGGATAATCTTACCCTAGTTGGCAAGGGAAAATTCAGAATGAAAAGGGCTCCAGTTGGGGTCAGACTTCAAAGGGTGAGAAGAAGGATTTAAGCAAAATAAAATGCTTTTCTTGTCACAAACCAGGTTAGTATGCCAACCAATTCCCAACCAAGAAGAAGGGTAAAAATAATTCACAAATGAAAACTTAAGATTTAGTAGAAGTAGATGATTTTGCATCCAGATTTGAGAGTGAGTTTTCACTCATTGCATGTCTTTCAAGCTCAACCAACACTGGTGTGTGGTATATTGACAATGGTGCCTCTAGTCATATGAATGGAGCATGTGACTACTTCTTCAGTCTGAAGGAGGAGAATACATACCTCTATATTGAGATGAGAAACAATTCCAAGTGTTGAGTAGCAGGCCATGGAACAATCACATTTCAGAGGGACTCTGAGAAGCCAATGATGGTGAAAGACGTGTTGTATGTTCCAAGGTTAACTAAAAATATGATTATAGTTTCATCCTTGGAGGATAGGGGCTACGTGCTCAAATTACAAGCTGGGGGAGTGTACATTCAGCCCAAGGACTCCAATACATCCAAAGTAATTGGATTCAAGAGAGAGAAGCTATATAGGATTTAGTTCGATCCAGTCTAAGCATTGGTGAATAAAAATTGTGACATGCTTGAGTTGTGGCATAGGAGGACGGCACATTTGCATCATGGAGCACTCAATGTGCTCAAGGAGATAGTGACATGCCTTCCAAACTTCAACACAGATCATCATGAAATATGCAAAGGGTCTGCATTGGGGAAGTGTACCGTAACAACTTTTCCAAGCAGTGACAATAGGTCAAGAGTCATTCTAGACTTGATACACTTAGATGTATGTGGGACCATGTCTTCAGTATCCTTGAGTAGGTACGAGTATTATGTCACCTTCATAGGTGACCATTTCAAGAAGATCTGGATCTACTTCATGAAGACAAAGGATGAGGCCTTTAGTCAGTTCCAAGAGTTAAAATCCCTTGTTGAGAACCAGACAAGAAGAAATATCAAAACACTTAGATCCGATAATGGAGGAGAATACACCTCAAAGGCCTTGAAGGAATTTTGTAGAGGTGCTGGGATAAAGAGGGAGTTGACGGTTACATACAACCCTCGACAAAATGGGGTAGTGGAAAGGAAGAATAGGGCCATGATAGGGGTTGCAAAAGAAATTTGTATGATCATGATCTGCCTAGGTTCTTATGGGAAGAGGCTTGCAACACTGCAATCTACATACAAAACTTGAGTTCTCACAGGGTGTTGGAGATAAAGACTCCTAAGGAGGTATTTACAGGGAATAAACCATAGGTTGGACACCTCCAGATATTTGGATCCCTATTCTACTATCACGTCCCTTCAAAGAAGAGGACGAAGCTTGAGGCCACTGCTGAGAATGGGATCTTCATTGGATACAATGAAAATTCTAAGGCATACCGAGTCTACATTCCAACATTAAGAAATATAGTTGTCAAGAGAGATGTGAAGTTTGAGGAGGATAGATTCATTAGGAAGGAAAATGATATTGTTTCAGAAATAATAGGGGATCAAGAGCTTGAGACTCAGAAGGATGAGGAGACACATGTTACAAGTACTGGTATAGGTATAGGTGTTCAAACGTTAGAGACGGATGAGGAGGAAGAGACTCCTTTGGTACATGACACTCCTTCCTCTTCCAGGAGGAGGAAGACCAGATGGGATGAAAAAACTTTGAGAGAGGCTCAAGAGTATGTGGGTGCTCCTAGGAGTTCTGTTAGGGAAAGTACAACACCATAGATATTTTTTAGTTACTTGGATTTGATGCGTGAATTGTTAGCGATTGATCCTTCCATCTTTCAAGAGGCATCATATCAGTAGATATGGTGAGATTCCATGACATAAGGGGATGTATGGGAGGTTGTTCCATGACATGAATGGAAATCAATGATAGGCTCGAAGTGGATTTAAAAGATCAAGCATGTTGCGAATGGTAGTGTAGATAAGTTCAAATCCAAGTTTGTGGTTAAGGGGTTCTCTCAGAAAGAGGGAGTTGACTATGATGAGAGATTCACCCTAGTAGCTAGGTACACTTTGATCAGGGCCGTGATCTCTATTGTAGCTGAGATGGAGTGGAGGATCCATCAAATGGACGTGAAGACAACCTTCCTTAATGGAATCATTAAGGAGGAAGTGTACATAGAGTAGCTAGAGGGTTTTGAGGTACAGGGGAGAGATTCCCATATGTGCAGGATGAAGAGAACATTATATGGGCTCAAGTAGGATCCTAGGGTGTGGTATTTGATGATAGACATCTACTTGGAGGGGATGGGCTTCACCAAGAGTGAGGAAATCTCAAACCTTTACTATATTGTTGTTGGAGTTGAGCCACTCATTCGTGTATTATCTGTACATGACATGTTTCTCTTAAGTTCAGGGAAGCTCATAGATGAATGCAACAATGACCTTGCTTTAGAGTACAAGATGAATGATTTGGGGTTGATGCACTACTTTCTAGGGTTAGAGGTTTGATAGAGAGATAATTATACTTTCCTAGGACGGGGAAAATATGCAATGGATATTTTGAAGAGGTTTGGTGATCTAAAATTGAAGAAGACTTGTATTCTTGAAAATATTTGCAATTTTTAATTCATGTGTTCAAATGCAAATGGATCAATTTTGCAAACACAACTTTTATAGAAATTACACATTCAAGATGCATATAAACAACAACAAATAACAGTGAACAAAAAACACATAACACAACAAATGATAAAGGAGTTCACCCCTCTCTTGGGCTACATCTCCTGGTCCAGCTTCTAATGGATCTTTTGTATTATTTGCTCA
>SNQJ01S0066139.1:22411-62646 GCA_010110895.2 Picea sitchensis
GGTAGAAGAAGAAGAAGAAGATGGAGGTGAGGGTGGTGGAGAAGCACCATTCCCTCCATTTCCATTTGGAGTTTTATCACCACTGTCTCCCTTGTGCTTTGAAGGGTTGGAGTCTTCACCTTGCAACCTTGTATTCCTTTCTTCCATCAAGAGTTTCATCATTTCTCTCATTTCCACGAAATCCTTTCTGAGATCTTCATCTTCTGTAGGAATATGTTCATGACTCTCTTCATGAGCCATACTTGGTGAATGCCTCCTTGAAACTTGACGTGATGATATAATCTTCCTTCTTGAAGGATGAGAACTTGGCTCTACAAGTTGATCTTCTCCTTTTGTGAGTTTCAACCTTGTGAGCATCAGAAAACAAAACACTTGCAAATAATCAAGTCTTTAAAAACCTAAGCCCTGATACCAACTTGATCTAAAATTGAAGAAGACTTGTATTCTTGAAAATATTTGCAATTTTTAATTCATGTGTTCAAATGAAAATGGATCAATTTTGAAAACACAACTTTTATAGAAATTACACATTCAAGAAGCATATAAACAACAACAAACAACAGTGAACAGAAAACACATAACATAGTAAATGATAAAGGAGTTCACCCCTCTCTTGGGATACATCTCCAAGTCCAGCTTCCAATGGATCTTTTGTATTATTTGCTCAAAGTGCTCAAATATGTTCTTTAAAATTCTCAAAATACCAAATAGATAGTTCCAATGGCTTCAGAATGTCCAAAAACCCCTACCTGGGCTTTTTCGGCACCTCGTTTGGCCAAAAATTGAAGAAGATAGGCTTCCTGGAAGTTCCCCTTCAAACTTGCTGTCTCTGGATCGCCAAAATGCACCCTTTCTTCCTCAACCTAGCCCCCACGCGCATATATGTGGAAAAAACCAGCACCGGGTGCAATCGCACAACTGGTGCGAACTGTAGAACGATTACGTGACTTAGCCCCTAACCGCCAAGTCCGAGGGCACATGGGCCACCATATGACTGCGCGTATATTTAAAAAGGACTATGTTTAAAATCAAATGACAACGGTCAGAGGTGCGCGCCGGAGGTCCTATGGTATATACATACGACTGGGGATAACTCTGTTTGCAATGTGCATGCACAATGTTTAAACCGGTGGCCATATGAATTCACAATATAACTCCGAGCTGGGGCTAAGCCCCAACCCGACCCCCGCGCCAAACTTTACAACATTCAAACTTAAATATATTTCACACCATATAGTGTTAAGAAAGACTATGGTGGCGCGTTGGTTGGTGGTCTTTGCCAAAGCTTTGCATGCGGGTGGAGGTCGCGGGGTGGAGTCCGGTGGACTCCATAAACTTTTAAACAACCAAACCAATTACAGGGTGCCACGTGGCAACCCATGTCTGGGCCACGTGGCACCAAACCATTCGCCATGATAATGCCACATGTCACAACAGGATTCATCCGAATACCAACTCATCACATGCCACGTGTCGTACGACCCTGCCACGTGTCATATGGTCTGCCACGTCAGCATCCGTACGGACTGTATAGTCAGTACATTTTTTTTGCATGTTTGTCATTTTGAACAAAACACGATATCTCTCTCATCCGACGTCCGTTTGAACCCAAACGAGTTGCGTTGGGTTCGTGACAACGAGGCCTACGCTCCCGTTCAATTTGAAGCGATTCCGAGCACTTTGAATTTTGAGCAAAATTTGATCCCCTAGATCATTTGGGATGCAGGACTACATGCCTATGTCGACATCGATGATGACCAATTGGAAGAAGATTGACGCTCCCAAATAAGAGGTAGTAGATCCCACCTTATACATGTAGTTGATTGGCTCTGTTATGTATCTGTTTAACACTAGATCGGATATATGTTTTGTTGTCAATACTCTCAATCACTTTTGAACCAAAGCATGTGCACTAGGTGGCAACAAAACACGTCCTAAGGTATTTACATGGAACAATTGAGTATGGGTTGAGTTATATCCAGGGAGATGGAATGAAGCTAGTGGGTTATTTATATGGTGATTAGGCAGGAAATACAACTGACAAGAAAAGTGCTTTAGGTTGTTTCAACTTGGGGTCTAGATCTATTTCTTGGTTTAGCAGGAAACAAAAATCAATTCCACTAAGTTCTGCTAAGTTTGAATACATGGCAACAATTTTGGCATCATGTGAGGCCATTTGGCTTCGAAAATTACTCATGGGGTTGTTTGATCAAGAGATGGAAACTACCTTGATTTATTGTGACAAACAGAGTTGCAATAAGCTCTTTGAAAATTCAATGTTTCATGATAGATTGGAAAACATAGAAATCAGGTACCACTTCATCTGTGACTATGTGTAGAAGGGGACAATGAAGCTATATTATGTGCCTACAAATGAGTAGGTTGCAGACATCCTGACAAAGGCCTTGATGAAAGACAAATTCATCTTCTTGAAGGACAAGTTGGCGGTGGTGTAGAACACCTTCCTCGTTAAGAGGGAGTGATTTGTAGCTTTGGAAGGTGTCTTTGCATAGACATTGTGTCTAGGCATGCAAAAAGAAAATTAATTATTACCCATTTCAACATTTTTAGTTTACCTAAGTCTAACTTAAGAAAAGCATACTAATTAATCCAATTAATTATTTTTGGATTTATAACTCAAATTTCTAAAGTTACTAACTTTGGAAATTAATATTTCTATTTGATTATGTTTCTTGAACCTTTAGTAAAGATCTCAAGGAGGAAATAGAGTGAAGAAGAAAATATAAATTGTTGAAGTGAGGGGGTGAGGGACACACTTGATTTGAGAAAAGAAAGAGAAGGTCGATTGGATGAGGAAATAGCGAGGGTTGAGCAGCTGGGAGAAAGGTCGAGTTTGGTTGCACTGAGTAGCAGGGAGAGGGGTGAGTTTCAAGTCGTACCAAACAGCCAGAGAGAGATGCAAGCTGGGTCGTACTGTACAAGAAAGAGAGGCCACAAGAAGGATGCTACAACAACAACCAGGAGAGGTCGATCTTGGTCCTGCAACTGTAGCCAGGAGAGGCTGATTTGGGGCATACAACAACAGCTAGGAAAGGGGCCAAGTTGGGTCAGACAACAACAACCATAGATGGATGAAATGGACTGTTTGGATTGAGGAAATAAAAGTCAGGGTTGAAATAAATTCTCAATTTTTGCTACCTTTTCTTTTGAAGCAAATAAAATCCCCTTTTTTTTGGTTTTCCCCACACTAGGGTTTCCAAGGTGAAAGATGTGCAAAATTTTTATGTGCTTGGTTTTCTTATTTATGTTGTGCATTGTGTTAAAACTTAACCGTATTTTCTATGCATTATTTTCAGATTTAGAATATCAGAGTTGTATTTGTTGGTGTGCAGTGGGCAGACCCGAGGTTCAACATTAAATCACCAACAAAACCCTAAATATATCGACCCTTTCAGAATCACTCGCAAGTAGGTGAAGTCTCACCCAAGGTACCTATGGGGAATGCAAAAACTAGGTTTCCTCAATCATGGGGGAATATGAGGTATTCATCCTTACCCTTCTCTTAACATTCATTCATTTATCCCATGCACGAAAAAATAACAACATACTAATCTATGACAGATTCATCCTATATACTCATTCACCATATGCGTGGAACCATCAGACACATATTCATATTAACCATTAAGAATCTACTACATGTGCACAACAAACAGAATAAACAAACATATCATGACAACAAACACATCAGAACACATGAATTTAACGTGGTTCACCCCAAACTGGTATATGTACACAACGAATGGCTTCTTATATTATTCATTCATAGTCTTTGTTACATTCATGTGCATTGCGCTCATATAATTATCTTTAGTTAAAAACCAAACCTTCCCATGGCCTTCTATGTTGCAGTGCACACATACATCTCGACTCTTCAACACTCAAACTAACAAAGAGAAATCATTCAATCTTCCAACATGAAACCATTACATATTTATAGTATTACAGTAGGGATAAGTTGTTACAAAGTGTCTACAAAGTGGAAAAAATCTCCCAAAACTCCTAACTAACTTCCACCTTTTTTCATGTTGACTCCTAAAAATGCGCTAACTGCCTTTCGTGCACGTTGCTCCTTATCCAAAATGTTGCGCGATCCGCTCCTGCGTGATTCCCAACACTTAGCCAAAATAACTTCCTCCAACAGGCCCCCAACACTCACCTATGGCTCATCCCCAACCACTTCAGACTTTCTTCCAGGTCTCCATGAATTTTTGAAATGTTTCCCTTGCAGTTGTAATATTTTCTCTTGCTTGTGTTTCTTGCTGCGCAATTTATTTGATCATCTATACTGAAATAGGGGTCTTCAATTTTTCAACACTTTCTTTTACTTCCTGCTTGACCATACCCTGCGTAGCTGCTAGTTCTGATGTCACCTTGTAGGCTTCTTCTTGTAAATTTTCTATCTTCTGTGCACGATCTTGCTGCTCCTCCCTTATCTGATTTATCTTTGAATATAATTTTCCATTTTCTACCATTGTTGTTACCATTTCCGCTGGTGGTAGCGTACTCATCACTTCCTTAAACTTCTGGGCCTTGTCCTGCATAACTTGCATCTTCTGCCCAATTTCCTGTAGTTTTTCGTCTTCTGTCAATTGAGCCCATACTCCCGTGATTTCTACGTATACCTTTCCATACACTGCTTCTAGAATTATGATGTTTTCTATTCTTATTTTCGTCATCTTCTCTCTTTGCTCCCTTTCCTCCAGGGGAGTGCTTGGTATCTGACGCGCTTCCAAATTAGTAATCTTTGTGCAAAATCCCTGAATGGATTCACTGATATTTATCACCTGTTATTCTAACGGGGAATATTCCTCCCTTGTCACTTCTGGAATAATATTATAAACCCCTTGGACCACCTATTTTAGTCTCTCTGTTCTCTGCGCAACCTCTTCTCGCTCTAGCCTAATTTGATCATATTTTTCTTGCAACACATCCTTGTCTACGACTACCTTTGTCAACTCCGTCGATGTTGATATTGCACGCACTTGAATTTCCTCCGTCACACTTGGATACAACCCATATAACACTTCTATAGGAAACTGAGATAACACCAAATCAATATGACTTAGTGCCTTTGCATGATCCTGTAACTTCGTTGTAAGGAACTCTAAGGCACCTAATGTTATTTTCATTACCTGACGCTCTCTCAATGTCACAGATGTCATTTGTTGAATCTTTGTTGTATGTGTCTGTTTCTCACCTGCACTACCCGGTGTTATACTTTTTGTCTCCAAAATTTGTCGCAACGTGAAAATATGCACTTGCATATATGAATGCATTTCTTCTTTCTTATGCATTGCTCGCTCAAAATCCTCATCAGTAACGTCCTTGACTTCATCTGCAATTTTTTCCAAGTCATTCTCTAACAGTGCTTGAATGGTTGTTTCCTTTACAACTTTTATTTTCTTGCGTTGTGGGACTAATTTCCCCTTATCTATTTCTTTTCTTTTCTCTCTCTGGGCATGGTACTGCGTTTTGCGTTCCTTCTGTGCCATTATTATCTCCATGTTCTTCTTCCTCTTCATCTTGTCTTTCTTCTACCTTGGGGTTTTGTTTCTATGACTTCTCTATTTTTGGTACTTGGGTTTTCCATTCATCCTCCCAGTCATCTATGATCTATCCAACATCCTCCTTTTTCAACCTAAATCTACACGTTAGCCATTGCTGATCAGGGTCTATCTTGGCCTAAATGTACATACGATGTCTGTCGTTTTTAAAGTGTGCAATCCCCTTGTATGATTCTACTATCTGCGGTAGTATGCACGATGCCTTTTGGATACTCGTCTGAATTACTTCATTGTATATATAAACATAATGTTATTATCTAGATACCTCTCATTGTGTGCAGAATGCCACAAGTTTACATATCGCGCTGCTAATCATGGCTTCTTCCTAGCTCCCAGAAACTAAGTATCCTCTGGATCTCTCCACGCTACTAAGGATATGAGTATTAACAACTAGGTATAATGAAATTACATACCTTTGTCTTGCACTTCCTTGATTTCTATCAAAAATTGGTTCAACATGAACATTTCCCAGCTCATTTGAACTCCTATGACGCATTTCTCAGTGACCACTATCATACTTGTTGGTACCTAGTCCTTGCAACATACATACATCTCACACCTCTGAAAGTGTTGTTCTTGTCCTTCATTTTCTCTGCTAATGCTTTCTCCTTTGACTTCTCTGTGAAAAATGGTGACGGGTCTTTCCCTTTTGATGATAACCTGATTATGCATGAAAATAACTCTTTGTCTATGGACACTGGTCTATCTAACCACAAAAATCCTCCGTGGACACAACAAAGTAATAAATTAACACATATATTTATCTCTGCGCTCCTCCCAAAATGAGGAATATATAAAAGGTTCAAAATAATTGTTTTCTCTAGCCCCGATGCCCATTCCTGTGGCTCTATGATGATTGCTTGTGAATCCAAGGTCATTCTTACGTTTAGGTACTTTTCTGGAGCCAACTCAAGAAACTTCTTCATATCTGTGATGTTGGAATACTGAGAGGGAAGGGGTGAATCAATATGAACACTTTTACCACTTTTAACCACAATATATAAACTTCAACTTTATTAGTAGTATATTATCTATGATTTCATTCAATATCATGAGCATATAACCATAAGTAGTAACAACATCACATCAAATACACAATACACCATAATTTACGTGGAAACCCAAATGGGATAAAACCACATAATGCTTTCTTATATATGGTCAATAATACATTCATAGGAAGCACCAACTTCCCAATTCTCTAGCTATAACTAAAAGGAGGCTCCAACCCCCTATTTATAGACTCCAACCTGAAGGAAGATACAATTCCTTGATTTACTAGCTACAACTGGAAGGAGGCTCTAACCCCTAGTTTACAAGCTCCAACCTAAAGGAAGCTCCAACTCCCTGTATTCTCTGGATCCAACCAGAAGGAGGCTACGACCCCCTAATTTACAGAATTCGACCTGAAGGGAGATCCAACTCCCTTATTCTTCAGCTCCAAATGGAAAGACGCTACAACCCCCTTTCCTTCCCCCGTCTTGCCACCTTGAAATATAAGTGTAGACAACCTATCACTGATATATCAATCAACCTGTCACATCAACTCGTCAATGCCAACCTGTCACTGACATACCATCAACCTGTCACCACCGCTGATACTCAACATCAATGAAACCAGATCCACGATCACCAAGAAAACCTCTCAACCAAATGCTCAACATCACAAACACATGCCTCTACCAAGAATATTCCAAGATCACCAACATACGATTACAATATATGTGTCTCAACTATGTACCGAATCTGTACCATATCATGTACCAAACCTGTACCATACCATGTACCAAACTTGTACCATATCATGCATCGAACAAGTACCAAAATATGTACCATAACATGCATCAATCATGTACCATGAGATATTCCAAGTGTGCATACCATAATATCAATGATGATAAGCCAACCATACACCTAAATCATATGCCAAAAACCATGTACCATGTACCAAAGCATCAAGCATGTACAAAAACCTGTACCATGCCATCAAGCATGTACACCAACCTGTACCATACCAAGTGCCTCAACCATATACCATATCACTCTTGATATTACTTAAACATATACCAAATGATATACCAAACCATGTACCATAGAAACACCAAGATGGGTCTCAACATGTACCAACAAATGCCTCATCCATGTACCATACAACAAACCATATCCAAGATGTGCCTCAAAGCATATGCTAATGTCTCAACCAACATACCCAAGACATGACTCAATCATGCTCCACAATATGAACAAGATATAACCTCATAAGCACATAGAAATACCTTTACACCTTTTAACTGACATGGTTCTTCATATCTCATACCAACAGACCAACCTTAGCCTCAACAACCTGGCACAAGAAACCCTTACCAAATCCTTTTCACAAGATTTCACAGATCCACGACTTTCTCTTCTACTACCCGTAGATATCTTCTCTTTTCTCCACTACGACCCACATACATCTGTGCCTTGTTGACCTAAAACTTGTGGATGGCCTCAGAAACTAGGGTTACTCCTTTTCTACAACTCCGAGACATTCACCTTCTACCTTCCTTTGCAACCTCATACTTTCTACCTCATATTTCACAAATAAACCAAGTTTTCTCACAAGATAGATAATCAATAGAGTTGTGTGTGTGTGTGTGTGTGTATCAATGAGATACTTCATGATGTGTATTTATACTCTTCCATGCAATTTATTTTCCTTACTTTAGGGCCGACCTATACTTTATTGTTACAAAAACTTTACCCTTTCATTAATTGACTTGTAACTATTTAGGGGTTTCTTAACCATTCTTCAGGGCTTCCAAACTTTACAAGGCCATAACTCCTCAATTGTGAGGTACCATGTAGCGTAACACCTATCACTCGAAACAACATGACGAGTAATATCCATCTATGAGTGTCTTACTTGCAATTACATTGTCCTTCATGTCCTCATACCTTAGTCAACTTCAGATTCCATAACCACACCTTTGTGGATTATTGTATACTTATTCAAATGCACTCATAAGATATATTGAAATCAATGAATACTAACTCACAAACAATCTCAAACACATCTTTGGGGCTTCCAAACTTCTCCAAGGGTTGACATTAATGACAACCAACTATCCAACAATCTCCCCCTTTGGCATTGATGGAAACACTAATGGAATGCATTAATGAAACACTCATACTCATATAATCATGCTTCCCCTGTCTCAATTCCATTTCACTTTTATCTTCCCCTTTGACATCAATGGAAAAGGGTATCTCTCCTTGGGATTGTTCACCCTTTCTTCATGCTTCTGATCTTTCTCTCCTGATTTTTCTCTCTCCCTCATGGGAAAAAGGGTAACTCCCCTTGTCGATATGTCTCCCCCTGTCTTCTGGTCTCTTTCTCTCCGTTTCCATGTTCCTCTTCTCTTTTGATATCAATGGAAAATAGTGACTCCCCAAGAAATTATACCTTCTTTGAACAATCCTTATTTGACTTCATGCACTTGACTTCCCCTGACAATATACCTTCTCTAAAAAATCTTTCTCTATATTCATGCTTTTGATCTTTCTCTTCCAGTTCTTCTGTTCTTTTTATTCCCCTTTGACATAAGGGTAATTGCTTCTGATTATTTCTCTTCTCCTGTCTTCTTTTGCAAAATGTCGTGTAGATCAATGTGGGGCTTCATATACTTTCTTATTTTCCTCTCTTCCAATGCTTCTTGTCCATTGGTGCTTCCTCTTGTAATTTGCTGACATATATAATAAGCATTCAAAGTTATTCACATTTAGATATATCATGTAAATTGCTTGGACATCTATGACCATACTTTTGAACAATTTCCCTTTGACTCTATGGTTTTTGTTGATGGTTTCTCTTCACCTGTTTTTCTATGCCTTTCATAGCTTTCCTTCTTGTCACTGGATGATTCCACTTGTCCACTTATTCCACTGATTCCAATTGTTGATATGATTTCATCCACTAGGATATATCTATCTAGAGATGCCAAAAGTCTCATGAATCCATCTTTGTCCATATGTCATAAAATTGTCCATGATTCTGCTACTTAATTATACACAATGTTGACTATTCTGTTGCAACTGATCACAACATGTTCTTGCTCTCTAGTTGTTTTCAAATCAAACTTTGCATGTATGGAACAATATGTACTGAATATATCCTTGCTTGAATACATGTGTGGAATGCAATCATGAATATATTCCTGAAAAGTGTGCAAATAATATTCTTCGTAATCATCAGATGATATCTGCATGGGAATGTGTTCTGAAATCTGCTCCTCAAGCAATCAAAATATCTCAAGACATTCTGCACTTTTTTCATCAAACCACTATGAAATTTCCTTTCCAAAATCTGCAAACACTTTATATTGCTCGAAAGATAAATATTTGATCTGTAGAGATGTTTCTTAGACTCCCCCTCTTCAATATTTATATTACTGGGAGTCACTGATCCAGATCGCTCAGAAAAAGACCTGCTCTAATGCAGAGTAATCTTCCCCTTCATCTGTGGATTCAACATCTTTATTTCTTCTTATAGATTTATCATGATCTTCCACTACTACAAATCCGAAGACCTTCGTGACTTGTTCTTCATTCACCTTCTCTTCTTCTATTTTCTACACTACTGGAAATCCTACGATCTCTGGGACCTGTTCTTCATTCAGCCATTCTTATTCTTTCTTTCTTTTCCAAACTTTCTTGCATCTCACATCATTTTTTTCTTTTGTGGAAGTATCCATCATGCTTCTACAATCACAAGCTATGTGTCCATAGTTGTGGCATTTGTAACACTCAATATTGTATGGATCTACATAAGCATTTCTTGCTTGAACATTTCTTCCATAAGCTCTACAATCCATAGATTTATGTCCAAAGTTAGCATAAGTAAAACAATAACCATACAAGAAACTTTGATACCCGAGAGTATATGATCCTCTCTGTGATGTAGTCCTTCTGAATTCATGCCTTGGCTGATCATGATCTTCTCTTTTGTTGTTTCCTTCATAATGATTGAAGCTTATTTTATACCTGAAGATGGAGGGTCTTCTTTGATGTCCATATATTTTGTAACCTTCTTCTTGAGTCTTATGCACTTCTGGGATGTTCTCCTTTGGGGGCTTTCATTCTTCCTTCTTTATAGAACATTTTATGATTTCCACATAAATCTTAGGCTTTTCTTCATTCTTCCTTTCCATTAACGTGTAACATTCCTCTTCAACTTTCTCTACTGATGGTGTGGAGCTTCCTCTCTATTCAATGTTCTTTTTGAGCTTGAAAACTTTAACTCTTAATGTGACCACTTCTTCTTCAAGATTTTCACAATCTTCTTCTTTCTTCATCAACTGGATCTTCATGACTTCTTCCATTCCCTTTGCTTCTTCAAGTTTGATCTTTAATGAGATGATTTCTTCTTCAAGTCTTCTTTCTTGTTGACTGAATTCTACTTCAAGTTGGTTTAAATCCTCATTTGCATCATATATGAACACAAAAACTTGTTAACAAAGTTAGTCCCTGGTGGACTACATCTCCGGGTCCTGCTCTCAAATGGGTAGGCCTTTTTATTAACTCAAAAAAATAATTTGGAAAAATACATAAATATACCTCATTCTGGAGTTAAGCTGCAGAAAATTTGCTTAGATAAGAAAAAAAACAACACCACTGAATTCGTGGCATTGAATTACCCAAAAATGACTGTCTTCATGCCTCGATCGGAGTCTGGCACTTTCAGGCCCAAGAGAAATTCTATCTCGGTTTATGTGCCTGCACCTGCAATAAATTAATGGAAAAATGTCTCATTTCCCGTGCCTCCGTCCGTACGATTGCGTGTCCTGGTATGACCCCCATGCACTGTCGAATTTCAAAACTTAAGTAAAATTGTGTGCGGACTATACCAATCACACCCTATCCCAATTGGTTGGGCGAACATGGCGAATTCAGAGAGGTTGGGGAGATCCCGAGGTCGAACCCACGGACTCCCGTTTTAGTACTTCGTTGGCTATATATATATATATATGTTGTTACATTGCTCCATGGGATCCTTCGCTAAGTCTGGCGATGGCATTAAGTTTGGTGGCTATATGGTTCCAACTCACCGAATATGGTGGGATTACTACCAACTGTGGTGGATTGCTACCAAATGTGGCAGATTAGGGGTTGGTGCCAGCCAACCCCGCCCTTTTTTTTTGAAATTCGGTTGTTGGGCATCTTTGTACATTTTCACATTGCCACGTGGCAACCCATGACTAGGCCACGTGGTATCCTTTCCTTCTCCCATGCCACCACATTGCATGGTCATTCCACGTCACCTCTACCACGTCAGCCTGTCGGGTGGCTATCCGGTCTACCACATGGTTGTATGGACTGTCACATGGCACTTTCCCATTGGTCTATAGACTGATCGAAAAATTCCAAAAATGAGTGACACGTGGCAGCCTCTGGTGCTGCCACATCATCATGCTAACGTCATGCTGATGTCATCATGACACATGTCACCCTCTACGTGTGCCACATACCCTGTACGGATGCTGACGTCATCTGTACCTATGTCGACATCAACATTACAGATGCTGACTCATCCCTGTTGACTGGGCTAGGTTGACCAAAACTTTGACCATGAATATCTTTCAATCTGTAACTCCGTTTGATGAGCCGTTTACATCGTTGGAAATCTTGCGACACACTCTTCATGATGATGCCAATTTCATTGAGTTTTTAGGACTTTGATTTTTTTCCCTTTCTCTATCTGTTGAGGCCATTCTAAGCTTCTTGAGGTGCTTCTGCGAATACTAAGTTATCCTTAGAATTCTATGAATCCTTTTTGGATCACGTACTCCATGATATACCTTCCAGTGGTTAGACTGATTCTGAAGGAACCTTCTCTGAAACTAATTGTTGGAATATTGAGAGGGGGGGCGGTGAATCAGTATGAGCACTTTTACCACCTTTAACCATAATATATAAACTTCATATTTATAATTAGTACATTATCTATGATTCCATTCAATATATAATGAGCATATAACCATAAGTAGTAACAACATCACATCAAATATACAATACACCATAATTTATGTGGAAACCCAAATGGGAGAAAACCATGGAATGATTTCTTATATATTGTCAAGAATACATTCATAAGAAGAACCAAATTCCTAATTCTCCAGCTACAATTGGAAGGAGGATCCAACCCCCTATTTACAGAATCCAACCCGAAGGAAGCTACAACTCCTTGATTTACCAGCTACTACTGGAAGGAGACTCCAACCCCCTAGTTTACATGATCCAACCTGAAGGAAAATCCAACTCCCTGTATTCTTCGGCTCCAACCCGAAGGAGGCTACGACCCCCTGATTTACAGGCTCCGACCTGAAGGAAGTTCCAACTCCTCGATTATCCGTCTCCAAATGGAAGGAGGCTACAACCCTCTTTCCTTGTCCCATCTTGTCACCCTGAAATATAAGTGTATAAAACTTGTCACTGATACTATCATTGATATATCGATCAACCTGTCACATCAAACTATCACTATCAACCTGTCACATCAACCTATCAATGCTAACCTATCACTGACATACCATCAACCTGTCACCACCGCTAATACTCAACATCAATGAAACTAGATCCAACATCACCAAGAACACCTCTCAACCGGATGATCAACATCACCAACACATGCCTCTACCAAGCATGTACCAAGATCAACAACATACAATCACAATATATGTGTCTCGACCATGTACCAAACCTATACCATATCATGACCAAACCTGTACCATACCATGTACCAAACCTATACCATATCATGACCAAACCTGTACCATACCATGTACCAAACTTGTACCATATCATGCATCAACCAAGTACCAACATATGTACCATAGCATGCATCAACCATGTACCATGAGATATGCTAAGTGTGGGTACCATAACATCAATGATGAAAATCCAACCATATACCTCAATCATATACCAAAACCATGTACCATGTACCAAAGCATCAACCATGTACAAAAACCTGTACCATACCATCAACCATATACAACAACCTGTACCATACCAAGTGCCTCAACCATATACCATATTAGCCATGATATGCCTCAACCATATACCAAACGGTATGCCAAACCATGTACCATAGCAACACCAAGATGGGTCTCAACATGTACCAACAAATGCCTCAACCATGTACCATACATCAAACCATATCCAATATGTGCCTCAAAGAATATGTCATGTCTCAACCAACATACCCAAGAGATGCCTCAATCATGATCCACAATATGACAAAGATATAACCTCGTAAGCATATAGACATACATTTACACTTTGTAACTGACCTGGTTCTTCAGATCTCATACCAACATACCAACCTCAACCTCATCAACATGGCACACACATCCCTTACCAAATCCTTTTCAAAAGCTTTCACAAATCCACAACTTTCTCTTATACTACCTGTGAATATCCACTCTTTGCTCCACTATGACCCGCATACATCCATGCCTTGCTGAAATGCATCCCGTGGATGGCCTCATAAATTAGGGTTACTTCTTTTCTGCAACTCTGAGACCTTCACCTTCGACCTTCCTTCACAACCTCAGACTTTCTACCTCATATTGAACCTTAGATTTCACCAATTGACCAAATTTTATCACAATATAGATAATCAATAGAGTTGTGTGTGTGTGTATCAATTAGAGACTTCATGATGTGTATTTATACTCTTCCATGCAACAAAATTTCCTTACTTTAGGGCTGACTTGTACTTTCTTGTTACAAAAATTTTACCCTTTCATTAATTGACTTGTAACTGTTTAGGGGATTCTTAACCATTCTTCGAGGCTTTCAAACTTCACAAGACCGTAGCTCCTCAACCATGGGGTGCCACATGGCATACCACCTATCACTGGAAATGACATGACGAGTAATATCCATCTATGAGTGTCTTGCCTACAATTACATTGTCTTTCATGTCCTCATATGTTAATCAACTTTGGGTTCCATAACCACACCTCTAGGGCTTCTTGCAGACTTCTTCAAATGCACTCATCACATCTATTGACATCAATGAATACTAACTCACAAACAATCTCAACCACATCTCTAGGGCTTTCAAACTTTTCCAAGGGTTGACATCAATGACAAATAACTGTCCAACATGTGATGTTGTGGTCTACATACCTTAGACTTCTTATTGCGTCTAGCATATCTTTCTCAACGATCACCCCTGGTGGAATCTCTGGCTCAACAAGTTCGTACTTCTCCTCTTTCTGTAACTTCACTGGCTTCATTGACGGCTTCTTTGGTGGGACATAATCCCTTGGAAAGTGAACTGGGGTTGATCCTGACGTTGATGCTCCTGATGTTTCCATAGCCACATGTATCGATGTCTACCTGGTTCATTTTTTTGTTGGAGGTGTCAAATCTTCTCTTGTATTTGGTGGTGCCATTTCTCTCTGCAAATATTCTCTACAATTTTTCTTACTCGAATCTTTGTTACTCTCTATGAAAACTAAAAATACAATAAAAAATTTCCATCGACCCTTCAACGGATTATATCACCTGTTTCCAACTGCTTCTATTCCTATTCACGCTCTAGCTTGTAGTTTAATCCACTTACCTTCACATTCAATACTTTCCTTAATCATTCATTAACTTCATATCTCTAGGTGATCCTGCGTTAGATTTTCCAACATGTCAAAATCTTCATACCATTTTCATTTATGATTATGCAGTGCCACTACTTCACCGTCATGTCCCTTCTTAAATACTTCTCCCTTCAAGTTTTCTCTTTAATGCTTTTTTCCCTCCTTCTGGACATATTGCTGCTGCAATTCAATCTTCCTTCCTTCACATGCTTCCTTACCTTTCTCCAACATTTTCTAGTTTAATTTCTTACTAGTTTAAATGCTTGGATAATACCTTTACGCTTAAGTGCAACCTTTTGTCTCTTATCTCAACATATTTTTATTTCTTTATTTCTTTTCCTTTTTATCTATAATACACTATTATACAAGTACTATGGTACACATACTGCACACTTAGACTAGTGCGTGGAAGCATGACTGTCCCTATACAGTTTCAGCCGACTACCCTTCACCAGTCCTTCCACAACTTCTCCATTCAATTTCTCCAACTGAACAACACCTGCTTCTTTCACGAACCTTATCACATAAGGACCTAACCAATGCATTTTAAATTTCACTAGGTGTTGTAAAAACTTGTTATCATAATGTAACACTACGTCTCCCTTCTAGAACTGATTCTACTTGATATGTTTTTCATGCCAAGTTTTCTTGCATGCTTTCTGCACTTGTTGTTGGAAACCTGTGACAAATCGATCTTCTCCTAATTCCATTGGTTATGAAAATGTATTCTCCATTGCGCTAGAATCGATAAGCTCTGTCAACACAACAATGCATAGAATCGACACTATGAATTCCATAGGCATAATGACTTCTTGTCCATGCATCAATCTAAAAGGAGTCTATCATGTCAACGTCTTGCTTGTAGTCCTATACAACCATAATACTGCTGGAATATTCAAGTCCCAGTCATCTCGGATTACATTGCAAACCTTTGTCACTGCATGTTCCAGGATCTTATTGAATGCTTCTACCGTCCCATTTTCATGAGGATGGTATGGAGTGCTCTTCTGATGGTGAATATGAAACTCCTCTTTCAAGGATGTAATCGTTCTATTCAGAAAATGAGTTCCCCAATCACTCATAAGTATCTTTGGGAATCCAAACCTTGTAACTACATTTTCAAAAAAAAATTACGTAGTTGTCTCCGTGCTACAATCTATGACTGGTTCTGCCTAAGCCCATCTAGTTAAATAATCTGTCATAGTAATGGTGTATTTGGCTCATGATATCTTCCTTGGTGGGTTAATTGGCCCAATAAATTCAACTGTCCATTTATTAAAAGATTGTAATGTTACTTGTGGCACTAACAAAATTTCATTTCTCCTAGAGGGATTCCCAAGCCTCTAAGAAACATCACAACTATGACATAATTCCTTAGCATCTTTGTGAAGGGTAGGCCACCATATTCCTACGCGCAAAATATTCTGAGTTGTTTCCTTTCCTGCATAGTGACCTCCTACAACCCCTTCACGTGCCTATGACAATATCATATTTATTTCATGCTCTAATACACATCATCATAGAATACCATATGCACCTAACTTATACATATTCCCCGCTATAAGTTTATAGTCCGCGACCTTCACTACTAACTGCTTCTTATGTGCCACTGTAAACTCTGATGGGTCTATTCATGTACTAAAAAATTGGACTATGTCTGCAAAATAGTCATCCACCATTTGTACTACAAATAGATGTGCTCCTGGTAAAAATGTCATCCAAGTTTCCCGCATCTTCACCTGACAGTATGCATGATAAATGATATGGTCTTGAATTAAATTTCCTTGGTTTCACGATAATCTCAAAGTCATATTCCTGGAACAACAATATCCATATACATATTCTCCCCACCAAGACTGGTTGTTAACTAGGTATGTCAGTGCATAATGGTCTGTATACATCTTAAAGTGAGATCCAAGAAAGTAATGTCTAAACTTATGCAAGGAATAAACCATTTCCAAACCTTCTCATTATGTCATAATATAGTTCTTTTCAATATATGATAGCTTGCTACTTGCAAATGCAATTGGGTGGTCTATCTCTCCTTCACCTGGTTGAGCCAAAACTACTCCCATGTTATAGATGATGCATCCACATGCACATGGAACTCCTTTTTCCAATCGGGAAACACTAGAATTGGCACAATAACCATATTCTGCTTCAACGTGTCCAAACCCTCCTAACATTCCTCATTCCATTGAAATCTAACTTCCTTCTTGAGCAACTTCTCCATAGGGGTTGTAATCTGCACATATCCTCTGATAAAATTTATATATTATCTTGTATGACCCAACATGACTCTTAATTGTCGTATTGACGTTGGTGATGGAAAATCAACAATCACAACTATCTTCACAAGATCAACTAACAATCCTTGTTTACACACCACATGACCTAACAAAATTCCAAAAGGTGCACACAAAATACATTTCTTCAAATTCAACGAGATCTGGTACTTCCTACACCTATCCAACATTAAGCACAAAGTTTCGACATGGTATTTCAATAGGATGAATACTATCCAATCATCTAAGTACATTTCTAAGAACTTATGAATAAACTCTTTAAAGGTTATGACAACTATGGAAAATATTGTTGGTTCATTATTCAACTCAAACGACATAATTGTGTATTGGTAACAACCCCATTCAGTTGCATAGGTGGTATTATATCTGTCTTCTTGCACAATATTGATCTTGTGGTATCTTGAGAATCCATCTATAAAAGAGTAAGCCTATTAATCCCCTACATTATCCAACACTTCATCTGTAAATGGGGTAGGAAACAGATTGTGTAAACACACATCATTCAACTTTCTCAGATCTACACATATCCTGATTCCTCCTACCTTCTTGTCTTGAACTACCATTGGGATTATCCATTTTGATTATTCAATAGGTTCTATAATTCCATCTTCTAACATCCCGTGTATCTCTGCTTTTACCTTCTTCTTATACATCAAGTTCATTCTATAGGGCCTCTGCTTCATAGGTTTGGCATCTGGCTTTAGTGGAATCTTCATCTCTCCTAACTCCTCAACAATCCCTTTCATCTCTGAGAATGTGGTTGGAAACAAATCATGATATTCATGCAGTAAGTCAACGATCTTCTCGATTATTTGATCGCTCCAGTATTCTCCTACGTGCCCGAACTTGGGCTTATCTTCTATACCAATGTTCACTTTCCGTGTCTTCAAAGGCTTGGCATACACCAAAAATTCAAGCGTGGGTCCCTCTACCACGTGTTCCCCTTCAATTTCAGGTATCTTCAAATTCCCAGGGTCTTCATCCTCTAGGTTCGCTTCAACAACATTATAAGAGCCCAATACCTGCTGAACTATTAGAAAAAATCTAGGTACACTATACAAAGGTACTGATCCCATCAAGTATTTTGATGGAAAAATATTATTCTTGATAACTTGGAAGGCTAAATCAACCAAAGGATCATTATTTTCAAAACTGAATGTTACCTTAAAGTTCTTTTTCAACTCTTCCCAATCTCATGTTCCTCTGTGCACTTCTAGTTCTATGTACCAATTCTTCATAATTGTGTCCATAGTATGCAGAAATAAATGCGCCCACTCTTGCTTCGGTACTGATCTCCATGTCGCAGTACATATTGTAGTATGTTCTTTAGGGAAAATTAATCCATCATACTTTTGTATGACACTTTCATTTATTGTCCCAAACCTGAATTGTAGTAACCCTTTTCTCTGCTACCAATCCTGTATTCTATCCTTATGCATAGCCCACCATCTAGTTGGAGTTTCTTTCAGCACAACATATAATGCTAATAATATTTGATGATCTGATATTTTCAGTTCAAATTCTCTTATAAAATCAACTACATCAATTAGTCCATCATACTTTGGAGGTTCACATATCTCAGTTCCAATCCATCGTAACGCGCGGGTAATCCGAGCACATTTCCTTGTTGATACTTCATGTAGTATTTGTTGCCAATTCTCTAGAGCCTATTATAAGTATGATGCACATGAACTAATACTACTCCAACTGAGTACACCCTCTATTTTATGATTCATATAATCATCCAACCATGCAGTCATATTAAACCGATTATCAAGTTCTTTTCTCTTTGTTGGTTCTACAAATCTTCTTCCTTCAATGGGATCTAACAACGCTGTAAACTTCAAGTATTCTACTTCAAATACCATTGATCTCTTATTTAGGTCAATGATAGTCTAATTTTCAAATGCCTAATCAAGTCCCAATAGTGCTAGATAAGGTGTACTTCAATCTACTATTTCTATCACTTCAAAGTTTTCTATACTGCACACTCCATCAATATTGACACTTACTCCTATCAGCCTTCCAATTGGAACAATGTTATGTTGGTTTGCAAGTCTCAACTGGATAGGTGAAAAAATCAACTTCGGGTCGCCCATCATCTTCCAAGTCTACCCCAAGATGACATTCACATCAGACCCTAGATCCAAAATAATATTTTCCATGCCGTAATCTCCTATCTGCGCATTAAGCCAAAACTCTTTATTCGTTCTCTTCTTTCGGTGTACCTCGTTAAGTGCTTGGTGTGTGACATGTATCACTTTCTCTTGTACGCAATGGTCAATCATTCCACGTAGAATACTCAAAGCAGACTCATCCTTCATCAATTCTAAGCAACTTATTAAAAAAAAAATCAAAGTACTTGCCTTTTCAGTTTGCTTCACCAAATGGTCATAGACTAGAGGCATATCATATACTGATGATCTGTTATACAATGGTGCCATTGTTGAAGTTGATGCTATACATTATGCTCCAACCAATTCTTTTGTTGATTGATGGTAGGTCTCTTTTTATTTTCTAGGATTAAACGACAAAGAAATATCCGTTGCTTTCCTTACCCACTGGTGGATTCTATTCCCTTGATTCGTCATATCAATCCCAGTTCTCGTTCCTCTACGCGTAACCACTGCTAATTTAGGTTTTTCTTCGCGCTCTTTGGATGATATCATTTGTACATTTGCATTCCTCTTTTCTTTCCATGTTGTGATCAATTATGGACAATCCTCTATCACATGGTCTAGCACTCTGCAATAAGTACACGCCATGCAGGGGCTCAAACAGTCTCGCGCCAAGTGTCTAGGATGATTACAATTATAACATACAACAAGTCCTCTCCCTCGACTGGGTCATCTTATTTTTCAACCTATGAAACCTCCTCATCCTCCTTTATTATGGCCTCTGGGTGTATTCTACTTCATAGCTCCCAACTTTGATTCTTCTCCTTGTACTCTATATGCATCTGCAGTGCGCTCCCTCATCAGATCAAGTGCTCGACAATCCTTCTCTTTGTGTCCTATTGAATTACAAAAGTTGCAAAATAGGTTCCTCGTGGTGCTCTGATATTTTTACATCAATGGACAATTATGAGGGTGGTAACCCATCGTCTTGCAAATCTCACACCATAACCCTAATGGATTCAGAGTTCTTGTATTCAAATATTGTTGGATAGTTGGACATTCATCCTTATGATGACCCTCTACTTTACATGTGATACACTAGACTCCCTCGTGCTTTTCTTTTCCTTTCATAATTTTCTATAACTAAATAGTCAGTGTTTCCAGTTGTGACTGAACTTGAGTCAGCCTTGCATTATTTTCTCCTACAGGGGATGCTTCCAATTTCATAGCAATTTCTAGAGCTTCTGACTGTGTCACGATATTCTACTATGCCAAAGGGAAGCATATATGTGGAAATAATACTGCAATAAACCACTCTCTACGTTGTTCATCTGGAATATGGAATGTCAATCGATACTTTAACATCTTAAATCTTTGATCATAGTCCCAAACTAATTCATTTACTATTTGCTTGATTTCCTTTAGTTTTGTAATGCACTATGACTTAGACTTAGGTTTCTAAAACTCTTTCAATAGGGCTTGTCTTACTTTTTCCCATGTTCTAGTATGTCCCACAGGTGTAGTATTTTGACATTTCATGTACCATACTAGTGCGTGTTCTTTGAAGCTCATTTCCAACTGTGCAATCTTCACATCATCATCCTAGACATTCTTCACAAACCATATCGTTTCACAAATAAATAGATGTTATTTTGGATCTTCTGAACTGACCCCCTGAAAGAGAGGCACCCTCATGGTGGGATCTACTCCTGTCATTGTGTTCTATGTGATATTCCTTCTTGATACTACTAATTAAATTTGAATCAACATATTATTTCCATTGCTCTGACTACTTTTACTATTATTTTTACTTCCTCCACTAACTATAATTGACAAATCTTTCGATCTTACCTTAGTTCTTGGCAATGCAATTGGGGTTGTGGGTTCAATGCAGAGTCTGATCTAAGTGGGATCCTCTTCTACTGGACTGAGCTGATATTGTTTTCCTTTTGTGGACATAATTTCTTCAATCTGGAGTATTACACCAATGTCTCTCTCTTCAATATCACTGTGTTGTCCCTCTCTCTAGCCACAATCCTATTCCTATTTGGCCTAAATCTCTTACCACTATGCAATAACCCAATATTTTATTCTATCACACCTTCTTCCTCTCTTGACATCATCATCCAATCTATTCCTTATTCATTCTTCCTTGCAACACTCAGACCATTCCTTGATCAACCCCCAATCCCCCCTATGTGCATGAAGGAGCTTAGCTACTAAGGTAATTAGATTCTATTTTTCATGACTGCCTTATCACACAACAACATCTTAATCCAAGTATTTATTGACCTTAATTATCTTCCGGATGGACCCTTAAAGAATTCTCTTTCAACAACACTATACGGATGAGTGCAATCTATAGAAAATTCAGTAACACAACCTCCCAACACACTATCCATCCAGTAATAAACTGTGCGTGACACCTTATTGCTTGTATTATTGAATTGTCAAATTAACTCAGAAGTCTAATTTCTCAGAACCTTAGTACGATATCTCCCGATGTGTTCAACAAATATTTGTATCCACTCTACTTACACATTCGAGAAATCAACAAAGAAAATTTCATGCAAATCTATAAAAACATGCCTCTATAACCATTCTTTTGTGTTGATCTATGGGTTTTGATTATGATCTACTACAAAATCGATCTCTTTTATATTCAACCATTCTTCGATATCTTCCTTAGTTGGCCTCCACATTCCCCTCATCCGCAGATCCTGATCCTGGAAACAGAACCAGTTTTTGGCGTGCAGTGGATAGACCCGAGGTTCAACATTAAATCACCAACAAAACCCTAAATATATTGTCCCTTTCGGCATCACCCACAAGTAGGTGAAGTCTAACCCAAGGTACCTATGGGGACTATAAGAACCAAGTTTCCACAATCATGGGGAATATGAGGCATTCATCCTTACCAATCACTTAACATTGATTCATTTATCCTATGCACGAAACCGTAACAACATACTCTTCTATGACATATTCATCTTATATACTCATTCAACATATGCACAGAACCATCAGACACATATTCATATTAACCATTAGGCATCTACTACATGTGCACAACAAACAAAATAAATAAACATATCATGACAACAAACACATTAGAACACATGAATTTAACGTGGTTCACCCCAAACTAGGCTGCATCCACAACCACTGGCTTCTTATATTATTCATTCGTAGTCTTCATTACATGCATGTGCACTGTGCTCATACAATGATATTCAGTTAAAACCCAAACCCGCCCATGCCATTCTATGTTGCAGTGCGTACATACCTCTCGACTCTTCAACACTTGAACTAACAAAGAGAAACTATTCAATTCTCCAACATGAACCACCTCTACCCCCAAAACCCATTACATATTTATAGTATTACAATAGGGCTAAGCCCGTTACAAAGTGGTTACAAAGTGGACAAAATGTCCCAAAAATCCTAACTAACTTCCGCCTTTTTCACGCTAATGCCTGAAAATGCGCTAACTACCTTCTGTGTGCGTTGCTCCTTAGCCAAAATGCCACACGATCCATTGTTGCATGATTCCCAAAACTTACCCAAAATAGCCCGCTCCAACAATATTAAATCTGGGTATTAAAAATATTGGCACATTAAATCTGCTTGCTAGGTTTTAGAAAGTTTAACATATTATTATATAATTTATGATAAATGATTAAAAACTAAATTATATAAATTTATAATTACTTGTTATTCGTTAATATATATAATATTATATAATAAATTATTAGCTAGATTATTAATATTTTGATATCACAAGAGGTGGTAAGTTGAAATTGATTCCTTCAAACCATCATGCACATTCCTTCTTGTCTTCTACCCTTTTATTTGTGGGGGTTCATTCTTGATCCAAAGATAAAACAATAAGTTTTTAATAAGCATTGGGTGGAGCTACGAATAATTATCCTAAGGTTCCATCTCTCTACCAAGGGCTTAAGATTCTTGACCCAAGGTGAATAAGGAAATTAATTTTCATTAAAAACTCAATAATAAGTATAATACTCATGTGTTTCTCTCTTTTTCTTCTAATTGAAATCTAGTAATGCTCATTTGCAAATCCAAAAAGAGGCTACCTACTTTGAATCTTTGAATCTATAGATTATTTTCATATTCTAAGATATTGAAATTGATAGGATTATCATTTGGCCGAAACATTTTGCTTGGAAAATGGAACCTTTAAGTCAAAGGGTATCCTTCTCCCCAATTTCTTAATTTTATTAGAGTGAATAATCCAAAGTTTTTCATTCCATTCATTATCCAAGCCAAGTGGCATATATCAAATATGGGAGGATGAAAACCGAAGGTCATCCTATCCCCTATACCATCACACACTCTAAGTTTAATTGATGAGCATCCTTTTCAAGTGGATTTTATTGAGACTCAACTTGTGTTTGGTGTTTATCTAGAGACGTCACTTCTCATTCATAACAACAAAGAGGTTAGTTGCTCCATTAAATAATATGATTTTATTTTACAAAATAAGTAAGAAAGTTATTGAAGACAGAATTCAATTTTTTTTGAATAGAATGCTTTACTTGAATAAAATGTGTAACGTAAAAAAAATTAATATATATAAAAAAATTGAAATTCATACCAAAAAAATAATTGAATATGTATTCATCCGTTTTAATTTAATGTTTACTGGATTCAATATTAAGTTATAAAATAGTCAAAGAATTTACATTTACTTAAACAAATTTATAATTTAAAAAAAAGTAAGAGTATATTAAAAAAGTTTATAAGTTGTAAATTTAAAGTATATACCTACAAAACTAAATGCTAAATTATATATATATATATTTTAAGTTGGTTTACTCATATATTATAAACATGGTCATCCTTGAGCTTGCCAAATACGAAACAGATCCTAGATGGCTTTACATAGGTTTTATTAGGTGAACTAAATCCAACATATGCAATCCTTTAAATTATATTCATATTGCAACCTAGCACTAATAGTAACATAGACAAACAACCATGAGATAGAAGGTGTATACAACCTCACACATGCAACAACCATCACTATAAGTGCATCAGACATATAAACACCAATGAAAAATATCCAAAAAATAAGAATTTGCAAGATAGCAATAGAGCTTATTAAAAAGGATTGGGTTTGGAGGGGCTTGGATCTAAAGGGGTCATATGCCCTTGACCTTTGTCTGGGATCTTGTCATATGCATCATCCTCAATGGTGATTTTATTTTCACTTGTTCCATTCAAGTTAGAGGTTCCAACAACCTCTACCATTCCCTCCTCTGCTTCAACATACCTGTGAGCCACTTTGAAGCTTGAGCCAAAGGCCAGTTGGTAGAGAAATGTAAACTTAGCTTTCAATTTGCATAATCTATCATAGGTTTCTAGATCTAGATGTTGCAAATTTTCTATAGTGGTGGCCACTAGTGTCTTGGATCTCTAGTAGAATTCCATTGCTTTGTACACTTTAGAGTCCTAAGACCTAGAGGATCTTTTGTCCTTGACCCAATCATGCAATTAGTCTTGAATCTATTGCTTGGAATTTTGTCCCCTTTTCTATTTGACTATGTTTACGAATTCATTCATTACATATTGGATATGATGGGGTGTGGTTTCCTAATATCATCATTGTGCCTCGAGAGATGCCTTCTCTGTATCGACACCCTTGAAACCGGACATGTCCATGTTATCTTTTGGCACCATGGCCTTCCCCTTTCTCTTCCTTCCGCGTCCGCTAGCTTCGACATTCTATACATTGGGTGTGTCCTCCATTGTTTTTTCACAAGTCTAGAGTAATAGCGCTAAAGTGCGATTTCCTCTCATATCTTGGAGCGTCCAACCTCTGCATTTGTATGCCAAACCTAGCAGCAATCTTCAGACAACCAACAGGTGATGTCATTGACTAGATGGGGCTACAAACCTATGTATATAGGACAGAGGAGTGAAAATTATAGCCCATTGAACCTTACACATAAGCCACACACGCATGAGGAGACAAGGGTCCTTGCTTCCTCCAGACGCAGAGAAGAAAATGTCACACTCGGACCTAGACATAAGAGAAAGTAATAAACAAGAGGATAATTCCGTGAGTGTGAACAACATGTAGTCTAGATCCCCACCCCCGTAGAGCCTATAAGAAAAGGTCAAGGGCACATTATCAAAGAGAAGGTCCTTATTGTTTGGTCAACCGACACAATTGGCATAGTATTTGCAAGCCGAAGGACCCTCATTTACAAACAACCAATTCATTTCCCTGTTGTTATAATAACCAATGCCACCAAAATTAATTATCTCCTTCATTATCATATGTGCAGATGTTCTCCTCCCACACAAAGTCTTGATGGCTAAGTTACCATCGAGAGAACTCTCAAATTTGAGCGCACTTGGAACCAGAACTAACCTCATATTTCATTGATCGCCCATCACCATCCCACACATTGGTATGATTTCAATGTACTTCTTCATCTCTCATCAGGGAAAGGTTCCAAATGCAAGACACTTAGTAGGCCTCTACCATCCACGTGGCCGGGGCATATTTTTCCCTCCCTACCACCCAATCTGGGGGATTATTGTCCAAATCATTGAATATCATATAGTCAACACACATATAATACTACCTCATCATATTCCATGGGATATGCAACTCATCGTCCGGGGAATCAACTCCTGAATTTTTCAATCTGTTTTTTATCCTATTGGATTTACGATAGAAATGTGAAGGAGTGATGCTGGAAAAATGTTGGAGCAGTTATGTGACACACATAAACTGAGAGGAGAGTTTCTAGTTGGTGGATATATTGTTTAAATTCGATCACGATCCAGGTGGATATCGGTTGTCACCCACCTATTCCAACTGCCTCATCTTGGCAGTTTTTCAACTTGGTAGTTTTTCCTAGTTTTCGGGTCTTGAACTTCCAAGGCCGTTTTGAGGCCCTAAACAATGTTTTTAGAGCTCACCACATTCAAAAAATAGAGAAAGATAAATTTTGACGACATAATTTGTAGTCCTAGGATAGATATTTCCAATGGGCTATCGTGCACCTAAAACGAAGATCGTATTCAAAAGTTACAACCCCGGGAAGTTCATGTACCAACTTACCCTAACGGAGCTGACATGACTTTTGGAGCTTCATATCCTAGGGTTAGGTTTTTGGATGTCTAGGGTTTTGGAATTCGTGTTTATTATAAAAATGATTTCAGAGACTCATTTTAATCATCTTCTTGCGAATGAGCACAACGTCTATCACATCTCTTCTCATAGATAAGCCACCACCATTCTAGAAAGCTTGTTTTCAGTCTACATTTTACAGTTTCAACATATTTCTTTATTTAATAGAAGCCAATTTTATTGTATCTTTGTTATTGTTCATTGTGTCTCTATGTTAATAATAATAATATGTGTTCATTTCATTTTTCTCATAAAATCTGGATCAGATCAAGAAAGGAGTTTAGAGAGGATTTGGATGATAATAGGAAAGTCTCCTTCCACGATCAACATTCTAAATTTTAAATGGATGGTGATGGATAGGCCCTTGATCAACCCATCCAACTCTGCAACATTGTTGGTTTCTGACCGTAAGGTAGATGCACACATAGAGAGTATTAATCCTTCATCATTTCTAAAGACACCCCTTGCACCAACTGTACCTAGTTTCCCTTTGGCTACACCATCAAAGTTTTTTTTTATTCTCCCCACAAGAGGTTTTGTCCAAATATGAGGGGAAGGTGTAGTTCTTTTAGAAGAACAATCTGTGTTTTTTGGTTTTGGTTGAAATTTCCAATCCTGAAAGATGTATAGTTCTTTCCTTTGAATTATTCTTACTTCTATTGGTGATGATAGGGGTCCAATGGATTCCCTGACTGAATTTTGTATGGTGTGCTAGGTGTATTCTTCTCTTTTGTACTACTGCTTGAAAATTCAACAATTTCTCTCTTTCCAGATATCCTAGAGGAGGTGGCCTACAAAATTTTTCCATGCTTGGTCAAGTTGGGTTTATTGTAAGGAGTCTTCCTCCATTTCTCTATAGTGGAAATTAGGTTGTCTCTATTTCTATCAGATTGTCTGGATATGATTATCCCTCTATCCTAGAGTTTGTTGAACTCCATGCAACTATTAAAGATATTATTAGTTGTTTCTTGGTGCCTTCCACACATATAGCATACTAACGGACCCTCAAAACCCATGACAACCAATCAACCCCACGCAAGTTTTTTTTGTTTTGCAAAAATCCGAAGGAAGGATGATATTTTAGGCCATAACTCCGTGTTCCAAACATTTTTCCAAATATCTATTGACTCTAGTATGTGGTGGTTGGATTCAAACTCATATTCCTATTTCACCGTGAAGTTTCCATGACCTTAAAACCCCCATCATAGAATGTCCATGCCTTTATAAATATTGATTTTTGTTTCTTTGAGATATGAATATATCACTGTTGATTCCTCATGAGCTAGTTGTTGCGACAAATCTGTGCCAAAGATCCATGTTCTATATGCTTCTCGAGTTGGGTTATCAACTCTTTGATAATATTGATTCACTCTATGTTGTTATGGCTTGTCTAGTTTGATTTTGATTTGTTGCATGTGTGGGATAGTAATGAGTTTAGGATCTTTCTACCATGCATGTTCCCATAACAAGGCTTGTTCCCCTGATCTAATTTCCCAAAAGGAGTGTTGTTGGACCATCACTCTATCAGTCTATGCATTGTTTCACATGAGTGATCTCATAACTTATTCACTTAGTATAATTCTTTCTTACTTGGGAGTTTGATTGATATTTAAATTGTCGTGGATATTCCATAGGAACAGTTCATCACAACAGATCTAATAAAATGAAATATTTATTATTAAGGTTATTTTTCCTTTAGATCTCCATAATATTTAGTTTATGATTTTCTGCTTATGCATGAAATAGTTAAAATGCAGAAAATAGAGAACAATAAAATACATTCACACCATCCACAAAATAAACACAAGATATGACCTGGGAAACCCTATACGAAAGAAAACCCAACTAGAAGGTGAGGCTGCTCTACTCTCTTTTCTATGGTATAGAAATGATGCAAGTACAAAGAAAGAGGCACTCTATGAGGATTTTCCTTTGACCTTTCGCCTGTGTGGCTGATTTAAAATCTGTCATCCTCTGTTATGCTCACAAAATACCACTCTCAGATGTTCTACTCAGCTATGGAACAAGATACAATGCAAAAGAAGGGATTATGGTTTTGACTTTCTACAAGATACAATTCAAGATACAATACAATACAAGATACAATGCAATATACCACATAGTTTGATAGCCATCTAGGATTCAGGTTTTGACTTCCTCAACCTTCAATTGTGATAGGATTTTCGAACTTCTAGAATATTCTTGAAATTTCTCACATGGCTAGTCCCATATGCATGAGTAACGGGGGTTGAGGTGGCATCCTTTCATACTATGGTGGTCAACATGATAGGTCAACTTGTGGGAGGCATACAGTTTGCATACGATCTTCAATTGATGCATAGTCTGAACCATTGGAAAGGTATCGAAGTGTAGAATAGCATCAAGGGGTCCTATCTATGTTGGAAGAGTTTTAACTCCAAAAAATGTGGTTTTATGCCTCAAAATTTCTCTAGAAGGTTCTGAACCCCAATTTTCCAAACTAGGACCTGCCACTAAAATGGCCTTGCAAGCTGATTCCTCCAATTTTTTCCACTATGAAAGGATCAAGATAAATGAAAAAAATATGATGATCCAATCCAGATCTTAGCTCCCGATTTAGGGAGGCTTTTGGTCCCTAAAATATTTACTGAATGAGGTGAGGAAATGTTTACTCTACCTTTTCCCTGGAGCACCACTTTGCTTTTCCTGTAAGTTTTCCTTTCAACATAATTTGCTAAAGGTCATGGCGCCCCTATCTTGTATTTCTGGATTGCTTATGCAAAACTGTGTCCTCTGTCAACTATGCTTGAGCATATGGTGTTAAGTCCTTGATGGAAGTTAGGACCCGTTCCTCCACCTGATCCAACATGGAAGGCTCATAGACTTTGATATTATCCACATTCACTACTGAGTAAAGGCACATGTATGGGGGTATACTGAGTCTATAGGTGTTATCTCCCACCTTTTCCAATACCTCAAAAGGACCATACTGTAGTGACTTGATCTTCTTACCAGGACCCTATAACCTTTCCTTATTCAATTGTAATAGTACTTTGTCTCCCACTCTAAATGTTCTATCTATTCTATGTTGGTCATGCCTAGCCTTGTACTTTTCCTGTGACTTCTTCAGTGTCTCTTGTACTTGCAAATGGATCTTCCTAATCTACTCAACAAAATTTTCTTCTTTTAATGGATCTCATGTGAGGTCCTCCCTCACTCCTCCTTGTTGTCCATATACAATATCTAAGGGTGAAGGTGGAAAATACCCAAAGAAAGTTTCAATAAGTGACTTACCAGTAGAAGTGTGGAGCGATTTTTAATCCCAGGTCTTTAGATGCTTCTGATTGTAACCCCTCAAATGATGCACCAAAGTCTTGTTGACTCTGTTTTCCCATCTGTCTATGGATGGAATGTTGTAGACCTCTTCAAATTAGTTTCCATCTTCTCCCACAATGTAGTCCAAAATGCAATAAGAAATATAGTCTCCATTTGATATGATTCTCCTAGGTATCCCAAAGTGCACCTAGACCTGTTCAAAAAACAAGTTTGTTTCTTTCTATCCCTTCATGGTATTTTTACAAGGCATGAGAATGCACATTTTGTTGAACCTATCAACTACCACAAACAAATAGTCATTTCTGTTTCGTGTGGTTGGTAAACCTCCTAGAAAATCCATGGAAATGCTTTCCCAAGGTCGAGTGGGTACAGGTAAGGGAGTGGGTATAGGTAAGACAACTTGTCAATCTTGTAGAGTAAACCATCCTTGAAATGATAGTCAACCTTTCCATCACCTTATTGTATATGAATTTGTCTCTGTAGTTGCTGAAACACCTCCTTGAAGTCCTCATCTTCTGTGTATGCCTCTTTGTATGCATAATGGGTAAAAGGCTCCATGTGCATCAACATTTCCAAAGATGTAATCTTGGATGTGGGTGGACGTGAAAGCATGTATGTCAAATTGTTTGTGTTTCCCTTTTTATACTTCATGACTAGATGAAATTGTTGTAAAAACCCCATTCACTTGTAATGCCTGGTTTTTTGTAGCTTACTCTCGGCTTGAAAATACTATATTGGTTGGTGATCTGTGTGGATTATGGTCTCCTTTCCCATCACATAGTTCTTCCACTTTTTGACATCTTGTACCAAGGCATAGAGATCCTTGTTGTAGGTAGGGTAGTTGAGAACCTCCCCGTGAAATAGTTTAGGATCGTAGTAGATGGTGTTAAATTTTAGTGTTGCTATTAGGTTATCAAATCATTTCCAAAATAACAACGTAAAGACGATCATTGAAAGAAGAAAAATCACAAGGTACACAACATTTTATCTCAGGAAACCCTCATGGGGGAGAAAACCCAGAAAAAACTTCCTCAATAATAGATTGCCAATACAATGCCAAGACTAAGACCAAAACACCAAAGATAATCCAAGACTGAGCATGCACCTCTCTTCTCCTTCTTCTTTCAACTACATCAACCTTCAAAATATGTGCACTAAATGAGTGATTGAGTGAGTGAACAAGTGAGGCACCATCCTCACTTATAAATACTAGTTGAGGAGGCATTAGGGTTATGTCTCTTCATCAAGTAGGACCGAATTCTTCCAAGAGTCGTTAAAACCACTTTCTAAACCCTAGGGGATGAATTTATATATACCACCATATAAATATGGTTTAACCAATCTAAAAAAGGGGATTTGGTCTTATACAAGACCTAACATAATCAATCCACAAAAGGGGATTTGATCTATAAAATAATAACTCAATTGTAATTAGAATATTATTCGAAGTAACAATATTTCAATAGTCCCCCTTAACAAGAAGGGTATTCTATTGACATAACCTAATACAACATCATCAGGAGGAAGAGAGGGAAACATCATCTTCAACATATGGAACACNTAACTCAATTGTAATTAGAATATTATTCGAAGTAACAATATTTCAATAGTCCCCCTTAACAAGAAGGGTATTCTATTGACATAACCTAATACAACATCATCAGGAGGAAGAGAGGGAAACATCATCTTCAACATATGGAACACTGACTGGCACATCTAGAAATCATCGAAAGTTTTTCTCGTCATCAATATCATCATCGTTCACAGGATGGAGCTAGAGTAGCATCATCATCATCAGCAACAACATGAAGTTGAGACATCAACATCAATAATACGAAGCTGAAACAACATCATCATCAAAAACACAAGGCTGGCACAACATCATCAACAACATGAGGCTGAAAGAACATCATCAACAACACGAGGTTGATACACCATCATCAACAACACGAGGTTGATACACATCATCATATGGAAATGGAATGAGGTAGGTGCAAATTTTTTTTTTTGTGTTACTCTGACAGACCGTCCTTACTGGACCTTAGGGATCTTCCCAGGAATCAAAAGATTCCCTAGGATATAAAATCCTAACGGAGATACCACATGGTTTTCTGACAGATTGTCCTTACCGGAACTTCATGATCTTCCTAGGAATCAAAAGATTCCCTAGGATATAAAATCCTAACGAAGCTACCACTACTGACCAAAACTGGCATATACATGCACATGTACTCTGATAGATCGTCCTTACCAGACCTTCGAGATATACCCAGAGATGATCAATCCCCTAGGATATAAAATCCTAATGGATCTACCCACTGTAGGTTAGGATACTTTAGTATCATCAACATCACTCCCCCTTTCGAGGGAGGTCATTTCGGACTATACCAAGCTTGTCTCAGAAGAAATAAAACTTCACACAAGACAAAGGCTTGGTCAACACATCTGCAACCTGCTCATCTTTGCCAACATGTTGGAGCTTTACAACTCCCCTCTGCACCATATCACGAATGTAGTGATACCGAATTTATATGTGCTTCGAATTATCATGGAACACCGGGTTCTCCATCATATTTATACAACTCTGGTTATCACATAGAATCATGGTGGCTTCCATATCCAGATTGAATAGACCTGTCAACAACTTCCGAAGCCATATGGATTCACAACTGGTGAAACATGCTGCAATGTATTATGCTTCTGTCGTACTGAGAGCAATACTAGATTGCTTCTTGCTTTTCCATGAAGTCATGGAAGGCCCCAAACTGAAACAACATCCTGAAGTGCTCTTTCTATCAGAAGCACTTCCAGCCCAATCTGAATCAGTATAACCATACAGTCTGAAGTCATGATATCCAGTATAACAGAGACCATAATCCAACATACCCTTAAGGTATCTCATCACATGATTTGCAGCTACAAGGTGAACACGTCTGGGCTCTACCAAATACTGACTCAAGGTGTTCACAACAAAGCATATATCTGGCCTGGTATTTGTCAGATACATCAACGAACCAATAATCTGTCTGTACAGAGTAGCATCAACCAATTATGACAAAGTATCAACTAGCTTCAACTTTGTTTCCATGGGTGTGTTCATGTATTTACATTCCAACATGTCAAATCTCTTCAATATTTCAACTGCATACTTCCCTTGGTTAAGGAAGATCTTCTATGGGCTCTGCGAAACTTCAAGACCTAAGAAATAATGCATCGGGCCTAGGTATTTAATCTCAAAATATGCAACGAGCTTCTTCTTACACTCTATGATGAGATTTTCTTCTTCTATTAAGAATAAGTCATCCACACACAATAGTAGTATAATTGGCTCTTCATTCATAACCTTGAAGTAAATGTTAGAATCAACTTTACTCTTGGTAAAGCCCAAACTCATCAGGAAACTATCAATTTTTCCATACCAAGCTCTAGGGGCTTGCTTTAGCACATACAGATCTTTCTTCAACATGCAACCATGAGTCTTTCTATCTTCAACTTCAAACCCTTGTGGTTGTTCTATATACATTTCTTCTTCAATAACACCATTTAAGAAGGTTGTTTTCACATCCATTTGGTGTAACTTCCACTTCATTTTGGCTGCAAGAGATATGATGGTTCTGATAGAAGTGTATCTGGATACATGAGCAAAAGTCTCTTCATAATCAATAACTTCCTTTTAAGAAAAACCATGAGCCACAAATCTTGCTTTGTGTTTTTTAATACTTTTGTCTGCTGCATGTTTTATCTTGTATATCCACTTGGAAGATATCGCATATTTGTTATTTGGTCTAGGAACTACTTCCCATACATCATTCTTTTTAATGGACTGGTTTTATTCTATCATGGAATCCACCCATTCTTTCTTCAGAATGGCTTCTTCAAAGCAAGTGGGTTCCTTTTCTAGGAGATCACACATCAAAGCCATATAGCTGGAGAATGGCTTAGGTTTCTTGCTTTGTCTCATGGTTCCTTCTCGGGCACCATACTTCTCTCCATCTTGAATAAGTTCTCTCACCCAAGCTGGCTTTCTCTTGTGAGAGATAGTCATACGGGAAGGTTCTTGAGATTCTATCATATCATGATCTTCTAGAATCACATCATCAGGGTTAACTGTAACTTCCTTCACGGGTTCTACAACTCTGGGAGCTACAAGTTCTTCTTCATATACTTCTTCAAGATGGAATTTCCTTGATTTCTTGAGTGATGCATCTTCATCAAAGGTTACATCTCTGCTGATCTCAATATGATGGTAACCTGGTATGTAAATTCTGAAGGCATTAGAGACCTCACAGTATCCAACAAACATTCCCTTCTTTCCCGAGGGATCCAACTTAGTTCTCTTTTATGTTGGAATGTGTACAAAAAATGGACAACCAAATATTTTGAGATGTCTTACTTGTGGCTTCTTTCCGATGAACATTTATTTGGGGGTTTTGAATCCAAGTGCACTATGGGAGAATCTGTTTTGGACATAAACTGATGTTCTTGCTACTTCAACCCATAAATGCATTGGAAGATCTTGATCGTGAATCATAGTCTTTACTGCTTCCATAATCGTTCTATTTTTTCTTTCCGCTACACCATTTTATTGAGGATTATAGGGAGTGGTGAGCTCCCTCTTAATCCTGACATCTCTACTAAATTTTCCAAATTCATTTAAGGTCTACTCTCCTCCATTATTTGACCTGAGTGTCTTGATTTTTCTTTTGGAGAGGTTTTCTATCAAGGCTTTGAATTCCTTGAAATTTCCGAGTAATTCATATTTTTATTTCAAGAAATAAACCCAAGTCTTACGAGAGTAATCATCAATAAATTATACATAGTATACATACCGACTTAGAGAAGTTGATGGCATTGGACCGCATACATTTGAGCAGATGAGTTCCATGATTCCTTTTGCTTTGCTGTCACTCTTTGGGAAAGGATTCTTTATATTCTTTCCTTGTGCACATCCCTTGCATACACCTTCATGATCAACCTTAAATTCTGGTAAACCTTTAACTACCTTTCTTACTTATGGTAAATATTTGTAGTTGATGTGATCTAGTCTTCTATGCCAAAGTTCAAAAGGAATTTTAGTAGAGTGAGTTAAGGCTACATATGAGTGACCTTTTAACTTGTACAAACCTCCTTCTTCTGTTCCAATAACAACTGCATCTTCTATAGTTTTTCCTTTAGGCCACATAAGAACTTCACCATCTATGAATGGAACCTTGAAACCTTTATTATCTAGGTCCGAGATAGAAAGTGAGTTCTTTGTTAATCCTGGTACATAAAGTACATCCTTCATTCTCATCGGAGTTCCTGAATCTAGTTTGTAGGTGGATTCTCCCATTACTTTGATAGGCGATTGATAATCATATCCAAGTGAAAATTTCTGAGGGAAGTCATTTTATGTAAGGCTAGAGAGAATGTATTTCTGACCTATCATGTGCTTGGAGGCACAACTATCTATGAGCCAAGTATCCTCTCTAGGTATCACATATCCTAAGAGGGAAGAAAAAAAAACATAATCTTCAATTTATTCTTTGGTTAATTTATTGGGTGGCTCATCATCTTCAACTGCATGGGCATGATGTATTTTGTTATTTCTCTTCTTGTATTCTTCCTTTTTGGCAGGACAGTTCTTAGAAATGTGTCCCATCTTATCACAATGATAGCATTGATAAGAGGAGAAGTCTTTTCCCTTTCTTTGATCCTTATACAAATTTTGGAAACTCTTTAGAGGGTGAGATTCTTTATGAAAGTGGGCGAATATCCTTGGAGAGTGAGATTCTTTATGAAGGTGGGTCTCCTTTTGGAAACGATACCTTTTATTTCCTCCTTTAGCATGAGCAGATAGGACTTGATCTTCATCCCTTAATAATATGACTTCTCGGTTGGCCACTCTTTCTTCTTCTTGAACATATTCTTCCCATAGACTGTCAATTTGGGGTTTCTCTTTTCTTGCACAAATAGTTTGGATGAAGGAATCCCAAGGTCTTATGAGACCATTAAGATTTTTCATTATGAGTTCATATTCATCTGATTTGTCTCCAATTTCTTATAACTGTTCCTTGAATCGAGAAACCCTATAGAAACAGTCTTGAATTTTTTCTCCTTTCTGCATCTTTGTATTCTTGAATTGGGTTCTCAGATTCATTTTCCAATTGATGTTAATTACTTCATACATTCTAGTTAGAGAATCAAACATATCTTTCAGAGTATTCTTAGAATACACTTGAGGGATAAAGTGGCCTTTAATGGAATCTGCAATTATTCTTTTAGCCCTAATCATATCCTTCTTGTATTTTTCTTTGGCTGCTTCTTCTTCAGGTTCCGATACATTTTATTTTATACATTTTGCAAGGTCAGTCTATTCAAGAATGAGTCCAATTCTGTACTTCCAGGCACATAAAATGTCTACACCTTCTAACTTGTCAACAATATTAGTGCTTGTAGACATCTTGATTTGGAGCTAGGAAAATGACCAGAAAATGAAAGTGCTTAAAAAATGAATCTGAACTTACTAGGAGGTGCGCTGGGTTGAAGCAAGTTGGTTGGAGTTGATTGTTTTAGAAAATTCCAATCCCCCCCCCCCTTGAGACTTGACCTGCACACTTTTGGATTGGTACTTCTGGTACTAGTTCGGGTTTCCTGGTTTTCTGGTACCAGTCAAAACTAGGGTTTGAATTTTTGGGGAATTTGGCCATTGAAAAGGTGTGCTCAATATGATAAAGGATGCGCTAGGGTAGGGTGTACTTGCCTAGATGGTTTTTGGTAAGAAATTCCTCTTCAATAAAAATCCCTAATTTCCTTGTACGACAACAATGATGTTTTTAGATACCCAATGAAAGGTGCTCTATTTAGTCAAGATCTGATACCATGTTAAATTTTAGAGATGCTATTAGGTTATCAAAGCATTTCCAAAATAACAACATAAAGAGGATCACTGAAAGAAACACAATCACAAGGTACACAAAATTTTATCCTAGGAAACCCTCATGGGGGAGAAAACCCAAAAAAAACTTCCTCAATAATAGATTGCCAATACAATGCCAAGAATAAGACCAAAACAACAAATATAATACAAGACTAAGAATTCCCCTCTATTCTTCTTCTTCTTGCAACTGCAACAACCTTCAAAATATGTGCACTAGATGAGTGATTGAGTGAGTGAACAAGTGAGGCTCCATCCTCACTTATAAATACTAGTTGAGGAGGTGCTAGGGTTATGTCTCTTCATCAAGTAGGGACAAATTCTTACAAGAGTGGGTAAAACCACTTTATAAACCCTAGGGGTCAACTTTATATATACCACCAGATAAATATGGTTTGACCAATCCACAAAAGGGGATTTGGTCTTATACAAGACCCGACATGATCAATCCATAAAAGGGGATTTGATTTATAAAATAATAACTCAATTTTAATTAGAATATTCTTCGAAGTTACAATAATTCAATAGATGGGTATTCCTCCCTACATTAGTACTTCTCCCATGGCATACCCACTTTCATCTATCTCCACTTCGAAGGGATTCTACAAGTTTGGTAGTGTGATCATTGATGCTTGACTGATCTTTCTTTTCAACTCATCAAAGGCCTTCCATTGATTCTTCCCCCACTGGAAACTCTTATTGTAAATGTGTTGAACCTGCAAAAAATAGATCTATCTAAACAATAATACACACATTTGCAGAGAGAATTTGAGAAAGAAGAAGAAGGAGAGAAAGAATGAAAGAATTCTCATTAACCGTTATGAATACTGAATAATTTACACATGATATACTTTGTATAACTCAATGAGTGCACACTGGAGGAGAACCAATGCACCATAGTGGCGGTCTAGAGTGATCTGCACACACACCAACAGTTATGGGAGTGAACTGCCACCTAGTCAAGTCTCTTAGGCAGTTACATGAGTGAACTGCTACCTAGTTGAGTTAACTAGTCAACTAGTCTTCAGTTAACTGACTGGACAAAGAGTAGTGAGGAGTTAACTTAGGGAATCAAGGGTAATGCGATAGTCTGGTGATGATCCCAAGGCAAGTGCACATTATTTGGTGATGATCCCAATGTTGCATGGTGACAAAACCAATGCAACATATAAACTCAACTCAACTAGTCAAACTGAAGTGTCAACTGAAGGAGAATATTCTCCAGGTGGAATATTATCCCCTAAAATATAGGAGACTAGATAATGACCAATTAAGACTAATAAACAAGGAAAAACCTTAGGAAAAATAAATCCTAGGTGTGTGTGAAATAACTCCAACACTTACCACTCATTGTTATGGCATGGAGTGGTGCAACTATTGCTGAAATTGAAGCTATGAACTTATGCAAGTATTTTTCTTCCCCAAAAAAACTCCTAAATTCAGTCACATTTGTAGGAACAAGCCATTTCATGATCGCCTCCATATTTGCGAGATCTATGTTGATCTCCCTTGCATCGATCACATACCCCAAATACACCAAACACTATTAAGAAAACTCACATTTCTTGATATTGGCCAGTTGCTGGTGCTTTTTTAGAGTCTCTAACACCTGCATACAATGTGACGTGTGATCCTCATAGGTAGCACTATAAACCAATATATCATCTAAATAGACAATAACAAATGAATCTAGATAAGGACGTAAAACATCATTCATTATTCTCATAAGTGTAGCCGATGCGTTGCATAAACCAAATGAAATAACCAACCACTCATACAAACCTTGCCTTTTCTTGAAGGAAATATTACAGGGATCTTCTTCTTCGACTCATACCTGGTGATATCCTAATTTAAAATATAGCTTAGTGAAGTACTTGGCATGTTGCATCCGGTCCAACAGATCATCTATCCTTGGTAGAGGGTATCGATTCTTCAACGTAATCTTGTTCAATGCCCTGTAATCGATACAAATTCTCCAAGTCCCGTACTTCTTGGGCACAATTATGATGGGTGACCCACAACATGAGGTACTTGGCTGAATCACACCCTACTCCAACAATTTCTACAATTTCTTCTTCACTTCGTTCGCTTCTAGAAAATACTGGTTATACGACCCAATATTTGGCAATGGGGAGTTTGGAAATAAATGTATTTCATGCTCCACGTCCCTCTTGGGTTGTATCCCTTTAGGTTCCTTGAAAAATCCTATGTATTCCTATAGAAACTCCTCCAATTGATGTTTCTTTTCAGGTATTCCTTCAGTCTCATTGACTCATCATCAGATTGATTTTCTCGTAAGAAAATCAAAACATATTTATTACTAGAACTAATAAACTTATTGGCTTGGTTGGAACTTACCACTGAGATATTTGACTTTCCTTTTATGTGTGTTAATGATGTAGGACTTCCCTTTCTTGATCAATCAGTACTAGTTGTCTCTTCGAATGAAGATTGCATCCCTCATATACATGTAGGGGCTTCCAAACACTACTCCACATATGTCAAGGGGTACTACGTCTAATTCCACTTCATCAATAAAATCAACACTTATAGCAAATTTAATATTACACTGTTTTGTTACCTTCATCTCTACATCCTTGGTTACCCAACCCAATGGATAGGGGCTAGGATGATCACAAACCTCCAATCCAAGCTTGATGACCAGATCTACTTCTATGATATTAGCTTGTGAACTAGATTCGAACAGAGCATCTATCTTGGTATTCTTGACCTAAATCTTGACATGGAAGAGCTTGGTCATCTTCTTCTCTTCTTGGTGATGAAGGATACTTAGAGTCACCTCCTTTTGCACATATGTGCAGACAATATTTTCATCTACATATGAGCTACTTTCAACATGATTGCTCGAAGTTGTGGCTAGAATGTGTTTTTTCTTTCCATCCTTCTTGTGGTTCTTTGGGTTCAACTTTGAATGTAGTTTCCAACATTTTTCCTTGGTATGGCCATCAATGTTGCAATGATTGCAATGGTTGTTGGGATATTTTCACAGATTTATAGTGGTTATTGTCTTATTATATTTTTCCCCTTTCCACTTCTTCTTCCCCTCCTTGGAATCTTCCTGGTGCTCTTTTTGCTTCAAACCACTTGGTTGCCCTTATTTTGGCCTATGTTTTCTAGGTATTGTGCCTGTACACATGCCTCATTCACTGTATTTGTCTTAAAG
>SNQJ01S0066139.1:62656-92837 GCA_010110895.2 Picea sitchensis
AGTAGAGTGAGTTAAGGCTACATATGAGTGACCTTTTAACTTGTACAAACCTCCTTCTTCTGTTCCAATAACAACTGCATCTTCTATAGTTTTTCCTTTAGGCCACATAAGAACTTCACCATCTATGAATGGAACCTTGAAACCTTTATTATCTAGGTCCGAGATAGAAAGTGAGTTCTTTGTTAATCCTGGTACATAAAGTACATCCTTCATTCTCATCGGAGTTCCTGAATCTAGTTTGTAGGTGGATTCTCCCATTACTTTGATAGGCGATTGATAATCATATCCAAGTGAAAATTTCTGAGGGAAGTCATTTTATGTAAGGCTAGAGAGAATGTATTTCTGACCTATCATGTGCTTGGAGGCACAACTATCTATGAGCCAAGTATCCTCTCTAGGTATCACATATCCTAAGAGGGAAGAAAAAAAAACATAATCTTCAATTTATTCTTTGGTTAATTTATTGGGTGGCTCATCATCTTCAACTGCATGGGCATGATGTATTTTGTTATTTCTCTTCTTGTATTCTTCCTTTTTGGCAGGACAGTTCTTAGAAATGTGTCCCATCTTATCACAATGATAGCATTGATAAGAGGAGAAGTCTTTTCCCTTTCTTTGATCCTTATACAAATTTTGGAAACTCTTTAGAGGGTGAGATTCTTTATGAAAGTGGGCGAATATCCTTGGAGAGTGAGATTCTTTATGAAGGTGGGTCTCCTTTTGGAAACGATACCTTTTATTTCCTCCTTTAGCATGAGCAGATAGGACTTGATCTTCATCCCTTAATAATATGACTTCTCGGTTGGCCACTCTTTCTTCTTCTTGAACATATTCTTCCCATAGACTGTCAATTTGGGGTTTCTCTTTTCTTGCACAAATAGTTTGGATGAAGGAATCCCAAGGTCTTATGAGACCATTAAGATTTTTCATTATGAGTTCATATTCATCTGATTTGTCTCCAATTTCTTATAACTGTTCCTTGAATCGAGAAACCCTATAGAAACAGTCTTGAATTTTTTCTCCTTTCTGCATCTTTGTATTCTTGAATTGGGTTCTCAGATTCATTTTCCAATTGATGTTAATTACTTCATACATTCTAGTTAGAGAATCAAACATATCTTTCAGAGTATTCTTAGAATACACTTGAGGGATAAAGTGGCCTTTAATGGAATCTGCAATTATTCTTTTAGCCCTAATCATATCCTTCTTGTATTTTTCTTTGGCTGCTTCTTCTTCAGGTTCCGATACATTTTATTTTATACATTTTGCAAGGTCAGTCTATTCAAGAATGAGTCCAATTCTGTACTTCCAGGCACATAAAATGTCTACACCTTCTAACTTGTCAACAATATTAGTGCTTGTAGACATCTTGATTTGGAGCTAGGAAAATGACCAGAAAATGAAAGTGCTTAAAAAATGAATCTGAACTTACTAGGAGGTGCGCTGGGTTGAAGCAAGTTGGTTGGAGTTGATTGTTTTAGAAAATTCCAATCCCCCCCCCCCTTGAGACTTGACCTGCACACTTTTGGATTGGTACTTCTGGTACTAGTTCGGGTTTCCTGGTTTTCTGGTACCAGTCAAAACTAGGGTTTGAATTTTTGGGGAATTTGGCCATTGAAAAGGTGTGCTCAATATGATAAAGGATGCGCTAGGGTAGGGTGTACTTGCCTAGATGGTTTTTGGTAAGAAATTCCTCTTCAATAAAAATCCCTAATTTCCTTGTACGACAACAATGATGTTTTTAGATACCCAATGAAAGGTGCTCTATTTAGTCAAGATCTGATACCATGTTAAATTTTAGAGATGCTATTAGGTTATCAAAGCATTTCCAAAATAACAACATAAAGAGGATCACTGAAAGAAACACAATCACAAGGTACACAAAATTTTATCCTAGGAAACCCTCATGGGGGAGAAAACCCAAAAAAAACTTCCTCAATAATAGATTGCCAATACAATGCCAAGAATAAGACCAAAACAACAAATATAATACAAGACTAAGAATTCCCCTCTATTCTTCTTCTTCTTGCAACTGCAACAACCTTCAAAATATGTGCACTAGATGAGTGATTGAGTGAGTGAACAAGTGAGGCTCCATCCTCACTTATAAATACTAGTTGAGGAGGTGCTAGGGTTATGTCTCTTCATCAAGTAGGGACAAATTCTTACAAGAGTGGGTAAAACCACTTTATAAACCCTAGGGGTCAACTTTATATATACCACCAGATAAATATGGTTTGACCAATCCACAAAAGGGGATTTGGTCTTATACAAGACCCGACATGATCAATCCATAAAAGGGGATTTGATTTATAAAATAATAACTCAATTTTAATTAGAATATTCTTCGAAGTTACAATAATTCAATAGATGGGTATTCCTCCCTACATTAGTACTTCTCCCATGGCATACCCACTTTCATCTATCTCCACTTCGAAGGGATTCTACAAGTTTGGTAGTGTGATCATTGATGCTTGACTGATCTTTCTTTTCAACTCATCAAAGGCCTTCCATTGATTCTTCCCCCACTGGAAACTCTTATTGTAAATGTGTTGAACCTGCAAAAAATAGATCTATCTAAACAATAATACACACATTTGCAGAGAGAATTTGAGAAAGAAGAAGAAGGAGAGAAAGAATGAAAGAATTCTCATTAACCGTTATGAATACTGAATAATTTACACATGATATACTTTGTATAACTCAATGAGTGCACACTGGAGGAGAACCAATGCACCATAGTGGCGGTCTAGAGTGATCTGCACACACACCAACAGTTATGGGAGTGAACTGCCACCTAGTCAAGTCTCTTAGGCAGTTACATGAGTGAACTGCTACCTAGTTGAGTTAACTAGTCAACTAGTCTTCAGTTAACTGACTGGACAAAGAGTAGTGAGGAGTTAACTTAGGGAATCAAGGGTAATGCGATAGTCTGGTGATGATCCCAAGGCAAGTGCACATTATTTGGTGATGATCCCAATGTTGCATGGTGACAAAACCAATGCAACATATAAACTCAACTCAACTAGTCAAACTGAAGTGTCAACTGAAGGAGAATATTCTCCAGGTGGAATATTATCCCCTAAAATATAGGAGACTAGATAATGACCAATTAAGACTAATAAACAAGGAAAAACCTTAGGAAAAATAAATCCTAGGTGTGTGTGAAATAACTCCAACACTTACCACTCATTGTTATGGCATGGAGTGGTGCAACTATTGCTGAAATTGAAGCTATGAACTTATGCAAGTATTTTTCTTCCCCAAAAAAACTCCTAAATTCAGTCACATTTGTAGGAACAAGCCATTTCATGATCGCCTCCATATTTGCGAGATCTATGTTGATCTCCCTTGCATCGATCACATACCCCAAATACACCAAACACTATTAAGAAAACTCACATTTCTTGATATTGGCCAGTTGCTGGTGCTTTTTTAGAGTCTCTAACACCTGCATACAATGTGACGTGTGATCCTCATAGGTAGCACTATAAACCAATATATCATCTAAATAGACAATAACAAATGAATCTAGATAAGGACGTAAAACATCATTCATTATTCTCATAAGTGTAGCCGATGCGTTGCATAAACCAAATGAAATAACCAACCACTCATACAAACCTTGCCTTTTCTTGAAGGAAATATTACAGGGATCTTCTTCTTCGACTCATACCTGGTGATATCCTAATTTAAAATATAGCTTAGTGAAGTACTTGGCATGTTGCATCCGGTCCAACAGATCATCTATCCTTGGTAGAGGGTATCGATTCTTCAACGTAATCTTGTTCAATGCCCTGTAATCGATACAAATTCTCCAAGTCCCGTACTTCTTGGGCACAATTATGATGGGTGACCCACAACATGAGGTACTTGGCTGAATCACACCCTACTCCAACAATTTCTACAATTTCTTCTTCACTTCGTTCGCTTCTAGAAAATACTGGTTATACGACCCAATATTTGGCAATGGGGAGTTTGGAAATAAATGTATTTCATGCTCCACGTCCCTCTTGGGTTGTATCCCTTTAGGTTCCTTGAAAAATCCTATGTATTCCTATAGAAACTCCTCCAATTGATGTTTCTTTTCAGGTATTCCTTCAGTCTCATTGACTCATCATCAGATTGATTTTCTCGTAAGAAAATCAAAACATATTTATTACTAGAACTAATAAACTTATTGGCTTGGTTGGAACTTACCACTGAGATATTTGACTTTCCTTTTATGTGTGTTAATGATGTAGGACTTCCCTTTCTTGATCAATCAGTACTAGTTGTCTCTTCGAATGAAGATTGCATCCCTCATATACATGTAGGGGCTTCCAAACACTACTCCACATATGTCAAGGGGTACTACGTCTAATTCCACTTCATCAATAAAATCAACACTTATAGCAAATTTAATATTACACTGTTTTGTTACCTTCATCTCTACATCCTTGGTTACCCAACCCAATGGATAGGGGCTAGGATGATCACAAACCTCCAATCCAAGCTTGATGACCAGATCTACTTCTATGATATTAGCTTGTGAACTAGATTCGAACAGAGCATCTATCTTGGTATTCTTGACCTAAATCTTGACATGGAAGAGCTTGGTCATCTTCTTCTCTTCTTGGTGATGAAGGATACTTAGAGTCACCTCCTTTTGCACATATGTGCAGACAATATTTTCATCTACATATGAGCTACTTTCAACATGATTGCTCGAAGTTGTGGCTAGAATGTGTTTTTTCTTTCCATCCTTCTTGTGGTTCTTTGGGTTCAACTTTGAATGTAGTTTCCAACATTTTTCCTTGGTATGGCCATCAATGTTGCAATGATTGCAATGGTTGTTGGGATATTTTCACAGATTTATAGTGGTTATTGTCTTATTATATTTTTCCCCTTTCCACTTCTTCTTCCCCTCCTTGGAATCTTCCTGGTGCTCTTTTTGCTTCAAACCACTTGGTTGCCCTTATTTTGGCCTATGTTTTCTAGGTATTGTGCCTGTACACATGCCTCATTCACTGTATTTGTCTTAAAGTGAATCACTTACTTTCGTAGATGACTATGTAAACCCCCCAAATACTTGAGGAGTACATCTAGGTTCTTGGGAGAGATACCCAACATGATGACCATATTTTCTAAACATAGTGGTGTACTCATGTACACTCTACCCTTGCCTTTTCTTGAAGTAGTGCCATTGGATCCATTGGTCCTCTACATACCTGATAGGGTAGAAGTGGGAATTGAAGAGGGTTTTGAAGTCCTCCCACCTATTTATTGGCGGATCACCTAGGAAAGTGGCTAAGATGGGCCGTACAATAACAACCAAAGAGGACCAAACTAGGTCGTACCGTTTGGGTCGAGGAATTCCAACTCAAGACAGTAAGAAATTATCATTTTTCGTTGTTGTAATCATTTTTCTCTGAAGCCAATAAAATCCCTTTTTGTTGGTTTTCCCCACACTAGGGTTTCTAGGGTAAAAACTGTGCAAAATTTTCATGTGCATGGTTTCTTATTTCTACTGTGCATTGTGTTAAAACTCAGTTGTATTTTCTATGCATAATTTTCATATTTAGAATATCAGAGTTGTATTAAGTCTAGGCATTAAAATTATTGGCATATTAAATCTACTTCTTGGGTTTTAGAAAGTTTAACATGGTATCAGAGATTAGCCTTTGAATACATGAAAACCAAGTGTGTTTCCAAGTATACAACCATAAATTTCTTGCAGCTGAGAAGGTGGAGTAACCAAGAGGTCAAGTGAGCTAGGGATTCAGTGAAATGGAAAATGCAAGGTTGATATTTGAAGACAGACTTGAGGGTGCTTCCAAATTTAGTCCATGGAGAGAGCACATATCTCTAGTGCTAGACAAATAGGGGTTGTGGGATTTTTTTGAAGGAACCCCATTACCCCCAACTAAATCCAACACAATAGGGTGAAGGACAACATAATACCTCACCTGTCAGGAAAGAAGACAACCAAGGAGATGTGGGAATCGCTGACCAAGTTGTACTAGTCTAAAAACCAGAGCAGAAAGATGATGCTTAGAGAGAAACTCTAGAGCACCAAGATGTCTAGGGGAGACACTGTTGCCTCCTACCTCACAAAATTCACTCAGATTCAAGATGAGTTTGAAGCAGTAGGGGAAGTCATGGATGAAACTGAGTTGGTGAGGATATCCTTGAATGGCTTCAACAAGTAGTGGGACATGTTTTTTCTAGGAGTAGTGGCATGGGAGAAAATTCCCAACTGGGAGAGGCTGTGGGATGAATTTACTTAGGAGGAGTTGCGATTTGGGTCCTCACATGCAGACCAACCAAAGGTAGAAGAGGAGGAGAATATTTCCCTATTAGGCAAGGGAAAATTCAAAATGAAAAAGGGGTCCAGTTGGGGTCAGATTTCAAAGGGAGAGAAGAAGAAGGAAAATGCTTTGCTTATCAAAAACTAGGGCACTATGGAAGCCATTGCACAAGCAAGAATAAGGGTAACAAGAAGTCATAAATGGAAACTTCGGCTTCAACATAAGTAGATGATTTTGCAACCAAATTTGAGAATGAGTTTTAAATCATTGCATGTCTTTCAAGCTCAACCAACACTGGTGTGTGGTATATTGACAATGGTTCCTCTAGTCATTGATTGGAGTGTGTGACTATTGTTATAGTCTGAAGGAGGAGGAGATGGAACTATATATTAAGATGGGAAATAATGCCAAGTGTTGGGAAACATGCCATGGGACAGTCACATTTCAGAGGGAGACTGAGAAGCCACTGATGGTGGAAGACGTGTTGTATGTTCCAAGGTTGACTAAAAATATGATTTCAGTTTCAACCTTAGAGGGCAGGGGTTACATGGTCACATTCCAGTCTGGGAGAGTGTACATTCATCCGAAGGACTCCAAGACAACATAAGTAATTGGAGTCAAGAGAGAGAATCTATATATGCTTCCATTTGAGCCAGCCTGAGCATTGATGAGTAGCTGTTGTGACATGCCCGAGTTAAGACGTAGGAGGATGGCACATTTGCATCATGGAACACTCAATGTGCACAAGGGTATAGTGACAAGCATTCCAGACTTCAACACTAAACATCATGATGTATGCAAAGGGTGTGCATTGGGGAAGTATACCAAAACAACTTTCCCAAGCAGTGACATGAGGTCAAGGGGCATTCTAGACTTGATACACGTAGATGTATGTGGGCCCATGTCTTTATTATCCTTGAATAGGTACAAGTATTATGTCACCTTCATAGATGACCATTCCAGGAAGACCTAGATATACTTCATCAAGACCAAGGATGAGGTCTTTAGTAGGTTCCAAGAGTTCAAAGCTCTTGTTGAGAACTAGATAGGAAGAAATATCAAGACACTTAGATCCAAAAATGGAGGATAATACACCTCAAAGGAATTCGATAAATTTTGTGGAGGTGCTAGGATAAACAGGGAGTGGATGGTTCCATACACCCCTCAGTAGAATGAGGTAGCGAAAAGGAAGAATAGGGCCATAGTAGGGGTTGCAGAAGAAATTCTATATGATCATGATCTTCCTAGGTTCTTATGGGAAGATGTTTGCAACACTGCAGTCTACATACAAAACAAGTGTCCTTACAGGGTGTTGGGGAGAAAGAATCCTAAGGAGGTATTTAGGGAGAAGAAACCAAAGGTTTGACACTTCCATATATTTGGATTCCTAGTGTACTATCACATCCATTCATAGAAGAGGATGAAGCTCAAGGCCACTGTTGAGAAGGGGATATTCATTGGATACATTGAAATTTATAAGGCATACCGAGTCTACATTCCAACATTAAGAAATACAATTGTCAGAAGAGATGTGAATTTCGAGGAGGATAGAGCCCGTAGGAAGGCACATGATACTGTTTCAACAAAATCAGGGGATCAAGAGCTTGAGACTCAAAAGGATGAGGACACAAGTTACAGGCATTGGCACATGTACATGTGTTTTTAGACTTTAGAGAAAGATGATGAGGAAGAGGATCCTTTGGTACATGACACTCCTTCCTCTTCAAGGAGGAGGAATACTATATGGGATGAAAATACTTTGAGAGAGACTCGGGAATATGTGGGTGCTCCTAGGAGTTATGTCAGGGTGAGTAAAGAACCACAAATATTTTTCAGTTACATGGATTTGATGATTAGAAAACCAATTTTTTTTTCCAGTTACTTGGCATGCTTAGCTAGTCCAATAGATCGTTGATCCTTGGCAAAGGGTAATGATTATTCAATGTTTCTTTGTTCAATGCTTTGTAATTGATACACATTCTCCAAGTCCCATCCTTCTTGGGCACAATTTTGATGGGTGACCCATAAGGTGAGGTACTTTCTCGAGTCACACCCTGCTCTAACAACTACTAGAACTACTTCTTCACTTCATTCACTTATAGAAAAAAACTGTCTATACATCCCAATGTTTGGCAACGAGGAGTCTCACAATAATTGTATTTCATGCTCTACATACCTCTTGGGTGGTATCCCTTTAGGCTCCTTGAACACTTCTATGTATTCATGTAGCAACTCCTCCAATTGATGTTTCTGTTCTTCAGTACACCCCTCCAGGGATGCCTTCACTATCATTGACTCATCATTAGAGTGATTTTATCTTAATAAAATAAAAAACATATTTCTTACTAGAACTAATAAACTTATTGGCTTGGTTGGCACTTAACAATGAGATCTTTGACTTTCCTTTATGTGCATTAATGATGTAGGAATTCCCATCCTTGATTAGTCGGTACAGGTTGTCTCTCCACATGAATATTTAATCCCTCATATACATGTAGGGGCTTCCAAACATTACTCCACATACAACAAGGGGTACTACATCCAATCCCACTTCATCAATAAAATCAACACTTGTAGAAAATTTAATCTTACACTGTTTTGTTACCTTTATCTCTGCATCCTTGTTTACCCAACCCAATGGATAAGGGATAAGATGATTGTGAACCTCCAATCCAATATTGATGGAAATATCCTCTTCTATGATATTATCATGTGAACTAGAGTCGAACAAAGAATTTATCTTGGTCTTCTTGCCCTGAATCTTGATGTGGAAAAGCTTAGTCATATCCTTCTCTTCTTGGTGATAAAGGCTACTCAAAGTCACCTCCTTCTGTAGAGATGTGCAAACAAAATTTTCATCCACATCCAAGCTAATTTCACCCCGATTGCTCGAATATGTGGCTAGAAGGTTCTTTTTCTTTCTGTCCTTCTTGTTGTTCTTCGGGTTCAATTCTGGATGTAGTTTTCAACATTTTTCCTTGGTGTAGCCATAAATGTTTCAATGATTGCAATGGTTGTTGGGATATTTGCACCGATCTCTAGTGGCTTATATCTTCTTATATTCCCCACTTTCCACTTCTTCTTCCCCTCCTTAGAAGCTTCCTGGTGGTCTTTATGCTTTGAACCACTTGGTTTCCCTTCTTTTGGTCTATGTTTTCTAAGTATTGTGCCTATACACATGCCTCATCCACTATCCCTGGCTTGAAGAGCATCACCTTCTTTTGTAGATGAATGTGTAAACCCCCCAGATACTTGAGCAGTACATATGGGTTCTTGGAAGAGATACCCAACATGATGACCATCTTTCTGAACTAAGTGGTGTACTTCTATACACTCTACCCCTGTATTTCTTTGAAGTAGTGCCATCGGATCCATTAGTCCTCTACATACTTGATATGGTAGAATTGGGACTTGATGAGGGTTTTGAAGTCCTCTCACCTAGTTATTGGTGGATCACCCTCCAACCTAAGTGTTTCTATGTGGATTTCCCACTAGGTTAAATCATGGCCCTCTAACTTCAATCTAGCGAATGGAATATTTTTCCCTTCATCTATATGGTGAACTCTAAAATAAACTTCTAGTTGTTCCAACCAATGATTCAGTTTTAATGCATTGATCTCACCTTAGTATGGATTTATGTCCACTTTTTCTTACATATTGAATAGGGATTGTGAAGGGTTAACGACACTCAAACTCGACTGCTCTTTCTTAGATTCTTTCTGCAACTCCTTTCTTGATTCTTTCTGATCTCCTGATTTCCCTCTTATCCAATCTATGAGTTAGAGCCTCCATCATCTCCAAATGGTCCAAGATTCTTTTCTAGAGTAGCCATGTGGAGGTTCATGTTTCGATCGATGCTGGAAACTCGTGTTTCCAACCAATCAAATCTCTCATCTACTGGATCTCCAGGGTTATTATGAACAAACTCGTCCGCTGTGGGTAGGTTTTTTTTGACTTTTCTTTAAGTCAATTCCTAGATCATGCAAATTCACACAAATACACAAAAGAAAAACCTACTCTAATACCAATAAGATATGTAAAATGTCATGGATATTCCATTAGAATAGTTCATCACAATAGATCTAATAAAATACTGAAATCTTTACTATTAAGGTTAATTTTCCTTTAGATCTCCAAAATATTTAGTTGTTGATTTTCTTCTTATGCATGAAATAGATAAAATATGGAAAATAGAGAACAATAAAACACAGTCATACCATCTACAAAATAAACACAAGATATGACCTGGGAAACCTAATACAGTAGAAAACCCAACTAGAAGGTGAGGCTGCTCTGCTCTCTTTTCTCTAGTATAGAAATGATGCAAGTACAAAGAAAGAGGCACTCTCCAAGGAGTTTCCTTTGACCCGTGGCATGCATGGATGCTACACAATCTCTCCTCCTTTGTTATTCTCATTGAATACCACTCTCATATGTTATGTTCAGCTATGGAACAAGATGCAATGCAAAGGAATGGAACACCTTCTCCTCCTAGCGGCCCAATATTTAACATAGTTCGATAGCCATCTAGGGTTAGAGTTTTGACTTCGTCAAACTTCAATTGTGATAAGATTTCAGACCTTCTAGAATAGTCTTGAAATTTTTCATGTGGCTAGCCCCATATGCATGAGTAATGGGGGTTGATGTGGCATCATCTCATACTATGGTGGTCAACATGATAGGTCAACTTGCGGGAGGCATAACTTTTGCATATGAGCTCACGCATGGTCTGCATCATTGGGGTCTTAGAGTGTAGAATAATGTTAGGGGATATTGGATATGTTGGGAATGCTTAATCCTAAAAATTATCGTTTGATACCTCAAAATGGCCCTGGAAGGTTCCAGAACTCAATTTTCCAAACTAGGACCTGCCCCTAAAATGGCCCTACAAGCTGATTCCTCCAATTTTTTCCACTCTGGAAGGATCAAGATAGATGATAAATAATATAATGATCCAATTCAGATAATTGATGTGCATATTTGTCTCACCAGATTTTAATCGATGGGTCTTTTTTATTTTTGTTCTAGCGCCACCAAGTTTTTGCAATGAGCGCTTTTCCCATTATTAAAGGGTCTTTGATTTCTAGTCCTCCAACATACTTTGGTAGACAAATTGAATCCCAGGAAACCAAATCCCATTTGCACTCTTTGATATGCCCCCTCATAGGAAATCCCTCTGAAGGGATCATATGGATTTGAGCACTTTAGTAGGGGCAATGAGGATTGGGAAAAGGTAAAGATGCATCAATTGAAGAACTGATTGGAGCAAGGTAATTTTTTCTAGGGGAGTTAGAGAATGAAACATCCAATTGGACAATTTACTTTCCATATTAGCGAGGATATATTCCCAAGAGGCATTACAAAGAGAATTATTAAGGAGAGGGGCTCCTAAATATTTGGATGGAAGCGATCCCATTTGGTAACCAAAGAGAAGAGAAATATGATGCTGAATGACCAAGGGAATATTGAATAAGAAGATGAGAGACTTGTTTTGGTTTAAGAGGGTACTAGAGGATAACATAAATCGTTCAATGATCTTCTTGAAGGTCAAGGCTTCTTTGACTATGGGAGAGCTAGACAAATATGTGTCATCAACAAACTAGAGATGGAACAAAGGATCAAGGCTGGGATGGAGCTTGATGCCTTTGAGAGATTCATGTTTAGTGGCTACTTTCAAGGATTTTCATAGAACTTTAGCGCCAATAATGAATAGAAAAAGGGGATAAGGGGTCCCCTTGTCTAATGCCATAGGAGGGGTTGAAGGTATCAGAGGGTGACCCATTGACCAAAATTGAAAAAAAATATGAAGAGACAAGATTAAGAACCCAAGTGACCCACTTGAGGTAGAACCCAAAAGCTTTCAAAAGTTGCTCCAAGAAACTCTAGTTTAGTCTATCATGGGCTTTGGACATGTCTAGTTTCAAGAGCATGCTTGGGGTATTATTGACTTTAAGAGAATGGATGGTTTCATGGGAAGGAATAATTCCATCTAAAATATGGTGTCCCTCAACATATCCTCCCTTCTCTGATGATATTATTTTGTGCAAAATAGGTTTAAGCATATTGTCCATGGATTTAGAAGCTATTTTATAGATTACATTGCAGAGAGCGATATGCTTGAATTTTTCCATCGTTTGAGGAATTGGTTCCATAGGAATAAGAGTGATGGATCAAGAATTAAAAGAAGAAGAAATCTTACCAGATCTTCTTGAGTCTTCAATGAACCACCACACATCCTTTCTTATGAATGACCAATAGGATTGATAAAATTCCATTGTGAAGTTGTCTAGTCCTAGAGACTTGCCACTAGCCATGAAGTTTACTGTAGCTGTCACTTCTTCAAAAGAAATGGGTCTGAGAAAAATTTGGTTCTTCTCTGGAGAAACAAGGGAGGGAATTGATGTCAGAATTGAATCAATAACCTCTTGTCTATCCTTAAATTTCTCTATTAGGATTTGACTGAAGTGGTGTTTTCGTTCATGAAAAATTTCTTCATACTTTTCAAGTCATTGCCTTGTTGCTAATTTCAAGCTAGAGATCATGTTCTAGTTTCTCCTATTGAGCATGGATATATGAAAAAAATTAGAATTAATGTCCCTTATTTGAGCCAATGAATCTTAGATTTCTTCTTCCATAACATTTCCTCTTTCTTTTCTCTGATTGTAATTTCCTTTCTGAGCTTAATCTCTTGTTCTTCATGTTCATCAGTAATCACATTTAGGATTATTCTAGTTTGGAGGGCTTCCATAACTCTTTGTAATTTATGTTTTTCAAAAATTATGTTACCAAACACCTCATGGTTCCATTTTTAAATTTTTTGTTTGACTTCCTTCAGTCTCTGTTGAAATTGACACATGATGTGTCATGATATTTTAAGCATTTGGAAGTTGAGTTGTTAGTGTCNGAAGAAGGAGGTGTTGATGGAGGTGAAGGAGGAATCTGAGGATGGTCCTCTTCCTCTTCACTTTTTCCCTTTGAAGAATCACCCAAAACTGGTCGCTTCCGTTCCAAGTAATCTTCGTACAAGACTTGCACCATCTCCGACATAGCAAGGAATGTTTTCCAGAACTCTTTCTCATCTTGAGAAATCCCTTCTTCCGATGCCATCTTCTCGCTGTGAGAAGCTCTTTTTCTCAATCCAATTAATGGATTCTCTACAACAATCTCTCCTTCACCACGCTGTAGCTTTTCCCTGGTTAACATGCAAAACTCAAATCCAAACGTCAACTAGCTCTGATACCACTTGATCCGTAGGATCTTTTAATGAAATATGGTTGAGTTTTAATTTTTCATCCGTTAATTAACCATTTGAGAAACTTAGCGAAAGAATGAGGAAATAAGAGGAATTATGACATCCATATACACATATACAGATCTGAAATGAAATAATAGACAACAAACCATAACACGCAGATTGATAACGGAGTTCGGCACAACTTTGCCTACGTCTCTGGGCCTTTATCTCTGTGGGGAAGGCTTCTTTATTTCTGTTCAAAAGCTCAAAAGTACATCGCTGCAATGCCAAATGGCTACAAGACTGATCTGGTCATGTTCTTCCAGATCTCTAGGACCATGCAAAGAAAACGAGACGCAAAACGGATGTCCGAAGCTCCCAAAAATGGCCCGACAGTGTCTCCTCCTCAAAAGATTCTCTGCATAAAAATGTCTTTTTCTTGGTTTCTCTTCCATATAACTCTGTTCTGACTGCTCCTATGGCTTCATAGCATCCAAAAACCCCTATCTGGTCTCTTTCGGCACCTCCCAGAAGTTTTTCCCTTCAAGCTTGCTGTCACTGGTTCTACAAAACGCACCCTCCTTCATTGAACCTGGCTCACACGCAATATATAGCGTGAAAACCCAGCACACGCATGAAACTGAATAACTGTGCAAACTGTAGGACGGTTAGGGCACCTCCAGCCCCTAACCGCCTAGCACTCGAGCACATGGGTCCATGTGACCACGCGCATTTCCAAAAAGGGCTTCGTCCCAAGCAAATAGAAATGCAACATGTGGCGGGTCATTTTACACAACCGTTGAAACCAACACCAGACTCCCGCTCTAAAATTTAAGGTCATATGGCGCACATACAACCGTGGCCATTCCCGTTTGAAATCCAAACTTGTGCGCTTCGTACACATCTCGGTCACATGGCATAATATATAAAACCGTGGGCCTTGTAATTTGTTTGAACATGTAAATCCTGCGCGCACACCATGCAATATGGCTGTGGTCATATATGAAAATAGCACGTGACCAAGGGCTGGGGCTAAGCCCCGGCCCTGTCGCAGCCCAAACCATATCTACAATCAAATTTAAATATAATGGGGACCACATATATAATAAGCAACAATCTATGGTGTATTGGTCGGCGGACTTTGTTAAAGCTTAGCCGGTGGGGGAGGTCCGGGGGTCGAACCCCACAGACTCCACTAAAATTTTAATAAACAAACCATATAGACCAATACCGGGGTGCCACGTGGTAGTCCACGATTGGGCCACGTGGCACCCAATCATTTGACCAAAAAACTGCCACGTGTCGACATCTGATTCGACAACTGTCAACCAACAAATGCTTGCCACGTCACTTCTGTATGGTCACCACATCAGCATGTACGAACTCTACCACGTCAGTGTACAGACTCTGCCACGTCAGCCTGTACGGACTACCCAGTCAACGTCCTTTTTTTGCCTGTTTGACTTTTCAGACAGAATGTGATATCTTCTCCTTACGGAGTCCGTTTGACAAAGTAAATATACCACCGGAATCAAGAAGACGAGATGGATGCAATGGCACAGGTTTCATCGCATTCCGAGCACTTTCATTTTTGAGCATTTTTCAAGCCCTGTCAGGCTTCTGGATCCGATTTCGGATCATTGAAGGTCAAGGCTTCTTTGACTATGGGAGAGCTAGAAAAATATGTGTCATCAACAAACTAGAGATGGGACAAAGGATCAAGGCTGGGATGGAGCTTGATGCCTTTGAGAGATTCATGTTTAGTGGCTACTTTCAAGGATTTTCATAGAACTTTAGCGCCAATAATGAATAGAAAAAGGGGATAAGGGGTTCCCTTGTCTAATGCCATAGGAGGGGTTGAAGGTATCAAAGGGTGACCCATTGACCAAAATTGAAAAAAAATATGAAGAGACAAGATTAAGAACCCAAGTGACCCACTTGAGGTAGAACCCAAAATCTTTCAAAAGTTGCTCCAAGAAACTCTAGTTTAGTCTATCATGGGATTTGGACATGTCTAGTTTCAAGAGCATGCTTGGGGTATTATTGACTTTAAGAGAATGGATGGTTTCATGGGAAGAAATAATTCCATCTAAAATATGGTGTCCCTCAACATATCCTCCCTTCTCTGATGATATTATTTTGTGCAAAATAGGTTTAACCATATTGTCCATGGATTTAGAAGCTATTTTATAGATTACATTGCAGAGAGCGATATGCTTGAATTTTTCCATCGTTTGAGGAATTGGTTCCTTAGGAATAAGAGTGATGGATCAAGAATTAAAAGAAGAAGAAATCTTACCAGATCTTCTTGAGTCTTCAATGACCCACCACACATCCTTTCTTATGAATGACCAATAGGATTGATAAAATTCCATTGTGAAGTTGTCTAGTCCTAGAGACTTGCCACTAGCCATGAAGTTTACTGTAGCTATCACTTCTTCAAAAGAAATGGGTCTGAGAAAAATTTGGTTCTTCTCTGGAGAAACAAGGGAGGGAATTGATGTCAGAATTGAATCAATAACCTCTTGTCTATCCTTAAATTTCTCTATTAGGATTTGACTGAAGTGGTGTTTTCGTTCATGAAAAATTTCTTCATACTTTTCAAGTCATTGCCTTGTTGCTAATTTCAAGCTAGAGATCATGTTCTAGTTTCTCCTATTGAGCATGGATATATGAAAAAAATTAGAATTAATGTCCCTTATTTGAGCCAATGAATCTTAGATTTCTTCTTCCATAACATTTCCTCTTTCTTTTCTCTGATTGTAATTTCCTTTCTGAGCTTAATCTCTTGTTCTTCATGTTCATCAGTAATCACATTTAGGATTATTCTAGTTTGGAGGGCTTCCATAACTCTTTGTAATTTATGTTTTTCAAAAATTATGTTACCAAACACCTCATGGTTCCATTTTTAAATTTTTTGTTTGACTTCCTTCAGTCTCTGTTGAAATTGACACATGATGTGTCATGATATTTTAAGCATTTGGAAGTTGAGTTGTTAGTGTCNTCACTTCTTCAAAAGAAATGGGTCTGAGAAAAATTTGGTTCTTCTCTGGAGAAACAAGGGAGGGAATTGATGTCAGAATTGAATCAATAACCTCTTGTCTATCCTTAAATTTCTCTATTAGGATTTGACTGAAGTGGTGTTTTCGTTCATGAAAAATTTCTTCATACTTTTCAAGTCATTGCCTTGTTGCTAATTTCAAGCTAGAGATCATGTTCTAGTTTCTCCTATTGAGCATGGATATATGAAAAAAATTAGAATTAATGTCCCTTATTTGAGCCAATGAATCTTAGATTTCTTCTTCCATAACATTTCCTCTTTCTTTTCTCTGATTGTAATTTCCTTTCTGAGCTTAATCTCTTGTTCTTCATGTTCATCAGTAATCACATTTAGGATTATTCTAGTTTGGAGGGCTTCCATAACTCTTTGTAATTTATGTTTTTCAAAAATTATGTTACCAAACACCTCATGGTTCCATTTTTAAATTTTTTGTTTGACTTCCTTCAGTCTCTGTTGAAATTGACACATGATGTGTCATGATATTTTAAGCATTTGGAAGTTGAGTTGTTAGTGTCGAATTTCACTAGTACAAAATGGGTAATTAGTGACTATGTGACCAAAAATGTTAGTAGAACAATCTTATACTATCAAAGTTGAGCAATTTTAAGTAACACAACTAAAAATTACTAAATTAAATGACCAATTTAATCCAGGGAAAAAAAATACAACTACATAACAACTACATGAATATGAATTAGTAGTATTTATATTGATGACTTGACATAACCACATAACTTGCATTCCCTCATGCTTAGGAATATTACGGTCTTCGAAATCCTCAAAATTAATTTTGTGTGTTTGTTTATTTACACCTTCTCCTAGCTAGTTTGAAGGATCTCACATGCCTACGAAGTGCCATCTAAATCCTCAAGTTGCAATTTCTTTTTCCATCCATGTCACATTGTATTAGCATAGTTTTTTTTTTATCAACGGAATCAGTAACTTGACAATCCTTTTCTAGATGCTACCCAATACTGAGTCTATCTGTTGCCACTATAACCGCTGGAGAAATTGCACACCCCGCAAGCACAACTCTCAGGTAAGGGAGAAATTCGAACATAGTCTGAGCCGCCCCCATATTTCTTAGTCGGATGCCTTATGGTACAGGATGACTACCATTCAACCAAACCCTCGCAGGCGTATTCATACTATATAAATATAACTTGGTGGTTTAGCTCAAGTGGTTGAATGTTTTGGTTATTTCGAATGAGGTATTGGGGTCAAATCCCAAGCCAACTATTATTTCTCTTGATGAGATTGTTGAGCCTCACTCGATGTTTAGACCCGTAATCAAGCCGACGATTTTACCCTATTTACCATCCACGAAATGTGGGGAAGTAATAAGGGGTTTCCTGTGATTTCTTCCATCAGAATATATATATGTATGTATGTATGTAGTGATACATTAATATATATAAAATATATGTATATAGTAATAGAATAATTATAAAACAAATGAATATCGTAATACAATCAATATATATTACAATTTAATATAATAATAATAATAATACTAATAATAACAATATATAACAAGTTNCATAGTCATTATACAATAGTCATAGTCTGTGGTGCGATTTCAAATCTTGATTTCAAAGTCATAGGTATGGACTAGTTGTGAAACTTGGAACAACTTAGTTGGCACCAAATGTTTGGCATGGGTAGGAAGGGAGGCATTTTGGGGTGGGGTTTGAGAGACAACTTTCTAGAATTTGTTTCTTTATGTGTGATTTGATTGAGGAGAGGGGTTTTTGGGGTCGACATGGGTGGGAAGGGGGGTGTTTTGGGGGGGTATGAGAGGCAATTCATGAACAATTAGTTTCTTTTCTATGCCATTTGGTTGAGGAGATGCTTTTTTTGGGTTGGTCTTATGGTTTTGTAGGTGACATGGAGAGAACAAAAAACCTCAATTAGAAATTTTCATTCCAGGATATTTATGATGGATTCCCATTATTTTGTTAATATATCCAGGAATTAATTCACTCTTGGATCTCTTCTGTGATTCGGTAAGAAATTAGGGCATTATGGATGGTGTAAATTTCTAACTTTATGCTAATCAATATTGTTTTTTATTTTAATTTGTTAGGTACGAAAATGCAGGGTTCATGGTATTGTAACGCATAATTTGCATCTTGAGAAATTCGGCTAGGTGGTTCTAATTTTATTTTCCTGGACATCTAAATGGAATATTTAAAATCGAGAAAGAAAGGTAGGAAATTGGAGGTAAGGTTTTTTCTTTTCTGACTTGTCTATTTAGTTTCTTAGAAAGATTTGTATGTAAATTTGGTATTGAATGGATGCATGGTATCAAGAAACACAGAGGCATTTGCAATATTTTGTGGACGCCATTTTGTTGTTTTAATATGTATGTTATTATGGGTAGAAAATGTAAAGGATATGACAAAATCCATCCCTTGCTTCCATTTTTTTTTAAAAGGAACCCACCCCTCCTATAAAAACAACCTCTTTACTGAAGCTAGAATTTTCTTCCCTTTTAAATACTCATCTCAAACTTGTCACTTCAACAATGTATAAGTATCTTACATTTGAGAAGGTTAGACCTTGTATAAGTATATTGCATTTGAGCAAGTTAGAACAATGTATAAGTGTCTACTATTTCATTATATCATCGTTTCTGTTGATAGACCCTATCACCTGTGAGTCAAGTGTCATTGTGCTATCATTGAGTTGATATCAATATCATGGTGTTGGATCTAGGGCATAAAATAAGCTCCTATTCAAATTTTCTTGGTCATATCTCCTGGAAGTTATCCTCCAATGTGATGACGGATCTGGACTAACAACGACTTACATCCAACATTCCTTACTAGTCATGCATACATATCTATGATCACATACCCTATCGTCATACCTTCCAAATTGACAACCTTAATTTATTTCATCCTATCCTCATACCTTCCAAATTGATAGCCTCAATTTATTTTGGGGGGGTCTTTTCATAGTTTTGAAAGCAATTAGGGGGAGGGGGGTGGACCCAATCATTGGATGTCACACTAGACTATTGAATTACCATGGTATCCATTTCACCCCCCCTCCTTTGTTATCCATTGAACACTTTTGGGGCCGAAACGATTTATAGACATTGATCTCTACACCCTCTTCTTGCTTCTTTTCATCATTGGCTCCAACCTCGCATCCTCGCACCGCCTGTCCTTGCCTTTACATGTCAAGACAATTCTTCCCCATCTTTGGCTTGCTCTTCCTCCTTTAGATTTTTTTTTGTCATCGTACCTCCTGCCATGAATTATTCCTTAACTCATCACCATCATTTCCCTGCGTGGATTTTCCCTTGGATGGGATGGCTTCCCCTCTTCATTTGCCTGGCCCATGTGATCCTGTGGCTCTCCTACTTTTCTCATTGGTTTTCTCATGTGTGCTTGATCCTGCCTCCCTCTTCCTACATGGGCATGTTCTTCATGATAGTTTCACTAGCTTGTATGAGCATGAAGAGGCTCATCTCCTTGGAGACCTCCATCACCTTAAAAAATAATGCTTCTATATGGCTTAAGCAGTCCAGGAAATGAGCATTAATGGTTCTTTCATCCCTCCAATACAACTCTCATCATCTCTCTCTTAGCCAACCTCTAAATTTAAACTTAGATTTCCTTCGGACCAACACTCATTCTATTATCAACGACATTTCTCTTGGGTTTTTTAGTTATCCCATTCCTCAACACTTTGAGTTACACCTTCCTCTTGGTCCTCTAGACTATTCTTTTGCGATGGCTAGTAGTCAGAATAATTTGAGTCTTCGTCTGGACCAAATGGAGCAGGATATCAAAGATCTTCATAATTTGTCCAAGTAATCCAAGTAAGATTATGCAGTCTCTTTACCCAAGTATTTATTGTTCTTGAACTCTCTCTTCAACTCAAGCAATCCATTTGGATCCTCCAAGATGAAGGAAATGCCATATGTCTCTAGATAGAAGGTCTGCAGGCCCACCCAATATTTTGTGATAGCAACATGGAGGAGTTGGTTGATTCTGAGGTTGCATCTCCTTACACTCGCTCTGTCCCTCTGCTAGACCTCAATTCCCCACCTCTTTCATCAAATAGGGTTGATTCAACCTCAAAATCCAAGTCTCCCCCTCATATGTAATGCAATGTTTAGTTTGGTCATGTCTAGGTATTTTTTTTTTCCATAATTTACACAACACAAACTCCAGAATTGAGCTATGTCTGTAATCCTTTAGTTAAAATTTTTTTGAAGCATCAATGTGGCTGGTTAATGGATTGGTGGTCATATTTTTGTAATATGTTGAAATTTTGGATCCCCTCTATACATACTTCTAGTTCTCTGGCAACCTTTACTTAATATAAAACCAAGGTAAAAATAAGAGGATTATAACTCCACGTTACCATTTTTGGAGTTGAATTTTTAATATAATGTTTGATATAAAGCTCATCAACAAAAGGTCATGAGTATATATAAAACTTAATTTTAGATAATAATTTGTATTAAAACTTAAAATTTTGTGTAAAAACGTGATATATAAGAGACATATGCTTCTAATGATACGTGGGCAGCTGTATTGCTCCAGAAGAATGGACCAAAGCTGGAAGAAGTCTGTATATATGCTTTTGAATGTTTCAGTGAGACATAATCAAAATATCCTTCATCCCATAAAGAAATATTAGCTATAAAAAATGGGATTAAGAAGTTTAGATTGTTTTTAAAACCTGTTCATTTTATTGTCAGAACTGATTTAAAGCATATGAAAGGCATGTATATAAAGCTCATGAACAAAAGGTCATGGGTATATATAAAACTTAATTTTAGATAATACCTATTAAAACTTAAAATTTTGTGTAAAAAGGTGATATATAAGAGACATATGCTTCTAATGATACGTGGACAGCTGTATTGCTCCAGAAGAATGGAACAAAGCTGGAAGAAGTCTATATATATGCTTTTGATGTTTCAGTGAGACATAATCAAAATATCCTTCATCCCATAAATAAATATTAGCTGTAAAAAATGGGATTAATAAGTTTAGATTGTTTTTAAAACCCGTTCATTTTATTGTCAGAATTGATTTAAAGCATATGAAAGGCATGTCGACTAATCGGGAGATTCTTTAGATATTATTTCTGGATTAATCAAGAGTGTAAGTCATCACCCGATGCAATGAGTGCTATGGACTATTCAAATCATGAGAAATACTAGTCACTAAGTAATTAATACTCATGAATATGGTCATAGATTAATGACTTACACTCACGTAGTTAACTCAAAATAATATCTAATATCTTGTAATCATGGAAGAGCTCCCTATATACTTAAATAATAAGAGTCAAGGGAGCTCTAATTGGGTAGTTCATAAGGCACAATACTTGCTAAGGTTTTGCAAATGGTAGCAAGCTAAGTGGGTTTGAAATGTGGGGAAACCCACGCTTAAGCGCACTTGATCTAGAGGCGTCTTTGATGGGTGACCACCTGGGAATTCTTGGTTACCGAGTGCAAGCCTTTTAGGTGATGATTGATGCTATGTATTCATTCTGGCTTCAATCCCATTTCTTCACCGTTGTAAGCCTCACCCGATACAATGAGTACTAAGTGGACTATTCAAATCATGAGAAATACCTAGTCAGGCCATGTCACTAATACTCATGAATATGGGTCATAGATTAATGACTTACACCACGCAGCTTAATCCCTAAAATAATATCTAATATCTAAGACTCACCAAGGCCCCTATATACTTAAAATAATAAGAGTCAAGGGAGCCCCACTGGTAGTTCATAAGGCACAATACTTGCTAATGTTTTGTAAATGGGGTAGTAAGCTAAGTGGGCTTAACTGTGGAAAACTCCACGCTTATGCACTTGAGCCCGAGGCATCTTGGGATGGGTGACCACTGGGAAGTCTCAAGCCACCGGGTGCAAGCCCCTATGATGATTGATGCTATGATTCATTCTCTTTGGCTTCAATCCCATTCTTCACTCGCGAGCATCATCTCATGCAATGAGTGCTAAGTGGACTATTCAAATCATGAGAAATACTAATGGGCCATGCACTAATAATTCTCATGAATGGGTCATAGATTAATGACTTACACCACGCAGTTAATCCCAAAAATAATATCTGTTAATATCTTGCACTGCGGAAGGCCCCTATATACTTAAATAATAAGAGTCAAGGCATCTCTAATTGGATAGTCTATAAGGCACAATACTTGCTAAGGTTTGGTAAATGGGGTAGCAAGCTAAGGGGCTTGAAATGTGGGGAAAAACTCCACAGCTAAGCACACTAGAGCCAGAGGCGTCTTGGGATAAGTGACCACCGAAGCCTGCCAATGCAAGTAAAGCCCCTGGCGATGATTTATGGATCATCTAACGGGAGAGGTTACCAATGGGCTATACTAATACTCATGAATAAGGGTCATAGATTAATGACTTACACTACGCAGCTTAATCTCAAAAATAATATCTAATATCTTGCACCGCAGAAGCCCCTATATACTTAACTCCAGACTTCCGAATGGTGGAAATAATAGAAGTCTCTGATGGAGCTTATGGCTGGATGGATTTGACTTTGACATCCATTATAAGCCATAGAAAGATAATTGCATAGCTGATCTACTCACCAAAGAAGCTAGTGAAAATACAATTAAATGGCTTCATCCTCCTTAAGCATACCATATGCTCCACCAGGATTCAAATGGAACCTAGTGTGTAAAGATTGTAAATACTGTTATTGTTTCGAGTGTCTAGAGTGCTACATAGAGTCTATTCCAACATGTATAAATATTTTGAATAGCCGGGTACAATCAAAGAATCATCTAAGATCTTTTATAAGTTATTTCGCAATGTGTCGTAACATAACCAGAGGAATAATTCCAGAGGTCCTTTTCTCCATTACGGGATTAGAATTCAAGGAGTGATGACTTCATGCTACTAGAATATCCATGGGGAATGCAAGGATCATCGCTTATATCAGTTTTAGATTCATGATGGATTCTCAAGAATACTCAACTACAATGGCGGACTCCATTTGTTGTCAAATATAACATAAACAATTGGATGGAAGCATGATGGGCCATGACCCATGAAAATGTCTCTATTGTAATTATTTCAATTCCATGTCTAACGGGCCGACAGTGGTATCCCGTCAGTTCCATGGGTTCCTATAGAACTCCACTTTGTAATCCAAATAATCTAGTGGTATCATTTCAAAATCCACTATGTACTAAGAATATTTTTCCTTTGTGTCAGGTTTCTCATTCCGTAAAGTTTGGCATGGGTCCCCTCGTGATGGCCTCCTGAGGGACTGCAGTAGGATTTTTACATATACATATACTCTCTTATCAAAGATATTACACTTGAGATCAATGTTTTTCATTCACAAGGTCCCGAAGGCAAGTGAAGAGGATACACACTACTCAAATCAAACTATAGACTTACAGACTCTTTCTCTCTCTCCGCCATGTCCCAAATGAGATCCTGAGAGCTTTATTTATACAAATTCTAGCAAGATAATGGTAACAAGAGACTGGCAACTACCAGTAATAAAGTAGATTCCTTCAAGTAGATGTGGGACAACTGTGGACTACAACTGTTATCTCGTTCCTTAGAGGCTCATCCATTTGGGGACCCATACCGACTTTTATAGAATGACTTGACACAAAGGAAAAATATTCCTAGTACATAATGGATTTTGAAATGATACCACTAGATTATTTGGATTAAAAAGTGGAGTTCTACAGTAACCCACGAAACTGACGGGACACCACTGTCAGCCCATTAGACATGAAATTGAAATAATTACAATAGAGACATTTTCATGGCTCATGGCCCATCGTGCTATCATCCAATTGTTTATGTTATGTTCAACAATGGAATCAAATGAGTCACCGTTGTCGTAGTTGAAGTGACTGTTGGGAGGCGATCCATGGATATATGAAAAAGGTGGCAGTCCACTAAAACATTTGTAGAATGGTGATCCCTGCAATGCAAGGATCATCATTCCTCGGCACGTAGAGGTTTCCATAGAATTCACTGGTTACCTTGTAATTTTGAGGATTTGGTGGATTGGAGTTTTCATAAATCAACTCACTTTGCAAAGGATATAATTAAAAACAAACCATGAATTGTAGTGTGCTACTTCCTCAACTTCTACACGTAACCATTGCCTGAAAGCATATTTGTTGCTACCAAAGAACTGTATGTATCTGGGACAATAGGTCCATAGTAATAAATACAACCAACTAGACCACCAATATAGATAATCTCTAAATGTTGAACAATCAAAGAGTATCCAACAAGAGCCACCAAACTTGGTCTGAGACATTATTGCACAATAGTCTACATATGAGATATCCGAGTATAGATATAAATCACTTGTCCTTGGAAAGGACCTATAGTGATTATTCCTCTAGTTATGTTCTGACTTGTTCTCAAATAACTTATAAAAGATCGTAGATGATTCTTTGACTGTACCAAGCTATTCAAAATATTTATACATGATGGACTAGACTTTATGCAACACTCTTGTGACAGTCAAAACAATAAAAATATTTACAATTATTACATACAAGATCCATTTGAATCTTGGTGTAGCATCTGGTATTCTTAAGGAGGATGAAGCTATTTTATGGTTTTATCTTTAGCTTATCTGGTGAGCAGATCAGCTATGCAACTATCTTTCCCTGGCTTATAATGGATGTCAAAATCAAATCCATCGAGCCATAAGCTCCATCTGAGAACTCTGACATTGCCCTCGTTTCCAAAGTCTCGATTAGTCACATGCCTTTCATATGCTTTAAATAAGTTCTGACAATAAAATGAACAAGTTTTAAAAAACAATCTAAATTTCTTAATCCCATTTTTTACAGCTAATATTTCTTTATGGGATGAAGGATATTTTGATTCTGTCTCATTGAAACATCCATAAGCATATATACGCACTTCTTCCACTATCCATTCTTTTCCTGAGCAATACAACTCCATTTTAATGCATCATTAGGAAGCATCCGCTCTAAGATGAGTCAGAATGAAAGCCATCTTGAAGATTATAACTTTGGCATGTTCTCGATTTCTGATGATTATTCTGAACAATCCATCAGCTATAGTTATTATTATTCCAAGGTATTACCTTACTCGGGCGCTTCTAAAGTATCCTTACATCTTTAGCCCGGAGCCATAGGAACCTGCCTAATGTAATTTGCATTAACCTAGAATCTTTGCAACCTTTTGATCTTAATCTCATCCGAAATTCAGAGAGTTTCCTTCAACACATGTTCCCTGTGAATCAACTCCGCTCCCCTTTGAAAGAATAAGTCCAAGGTATTCAATTCTTGTTTGAGCCCAACAAAGTTTAGACTTGCTCAAAACCAAACCATGACAGAACAATAGATCATATATTGTCTTCAAATGTTGTACATGAGATTTAGTATCATAAGAACAAACAAGAAGATCACCTATATATACAATGACATAATTCAAATGTTTAAAGATATCGCCCATCCTTTTCTGGAATTCTGAGGGTGCATTTTTCACCAAATGGCATTACTTTCCATTGGTATTGTCCATTAGGTACAACGAAAGATGTTTTGTATCTGTCTTTAGGAACTATCCCTATTTTCCATAATCCACTCTTTAGATCAAACTAATCAAGATGTTGCATTTCACCAAATCCTTAGAGAAAAGCAATTCTTTAGAATGGAGAGGAAATCTTATAGGAAGTAGAGCTTCATTTAAAGCTTTGTAATTTATAACCATTCTAGGCTTTCCTTGTTTCTCGCTCACTATGTTTATTCACATAAAAAGCAGAACAAGCCCAAGGGTCACTGCTCCTATTAGCTTTCTCTCTAGGAGTTCTTTTATCTCCTACTGGCAATATTCAATTTCTATGGGAGACATATGGTTGGTTGAGGCCTCGGTATACCTTTGGAACATAATCTTCTATAGGAAGATCGACAAAATATTGTTCCCTCTTGTCCAGAATGCATTAGGATGATCTGGTGTACATTCTTTTTCTATCTTTTATTTAACATCCTTAATTGCTTCTAATCCATGTATTTCCACATTGTTTATTATCTTCTGGATCCAAACTAATTTCTCAGCAGTATCTTCTATATATGGGAGAGATTTCTTTACTGCAATCTTTGATTCATAGGAGGACTTACTAGGGGCTGTTATAGATTTTCCCAAAATTGTAATTTGTAATGAATTACTTCCTATTGTAAATGGAAAACATCTATTTACAAAATCTTGTCCAAGCAAGATATCTTCTCCAGTGTCGAAGCAATAGAGATTGACAACTACCTTGGCTCCTTGAATTATTATTGGAAAGTCGTAAAAGATCAATCGATCTCACCTATTCAATCATTCGAAGCAAATGTCAATAGTCACAAGTGCCAGTAATAGGATGGTATTGCTCCATATTTTGCACATGAGTTCATAGCACCTGTATCAAGCTGTGCATCCAATGTATACTGCAGATATCCTGAGACTTTTATATCCACAGAAATTACTAGTCTATTTTCAAAACCATTAATTTGTCTAGACTCACTAGTCTCAATTTCTGTGTCATGACCAAAAATTTCTCTGTGCCATTGTTCATCTCTTTTATTTCTGAGAAAGTTTAGTTCTTCCTTTTCCATTTTGATATTTTTCCATAGATAAGCCATTACATTTTCTTTTTCTTTTATTGATTCTTCTAGATGTTGGATAGTTTTGTCTATAAAATCTTCTTCTTGTTCTTCTTCTCTTATTTCTTTCAGAGAGTTATCTACCTTCTTGCCTTTAGGTTTAGATGAAGTGAAATCTTAATATTTTGGTGTGTAATCCTGAATATTCATCACGCTTGGCTGCTGGTGTCTGGAAATTTGAGAAGAGAGAAGAGCAATCTGAGCTTGGTATCTTTTTGATGCAGGAGCATTAGTTCGACTTCATGGTGGAGCGGTCACATGTTGTGATCTAGAACAACATTAGGGGTTAGAGTGAATAATAGATTAAACAAATATATACTTAATTTATCTAGGTAGACAACCTTGTTGTCAAAATTAGAGATAGATATGGAACAGATAGCTATCAAACAGCTCCCTGCGAGGAGACTGAGCCACCTATTCTAAGTGTTGAATAAAAGTAGGGATTAGTTTTTCTAAAAATAGGAGAATGCCTAAAAACATGCATGGTTTGTTAAATGTGATTAGAAATAGAGGAAAACAAAAGATAGAGAGGGCGCAGAGGAGTGTGCAGGAGAGTTGCAGAGGAGAGAAAGAGAGAAACAAAATGAGGAGAATTCATTAATAAAGTTTCTTTCTATTGTGCAACATTCTTATATGTGAGAAATCCTATTCATCTGTATATGATTATGATATCTTTGTTCTCGTTGATGGAATACATAAGATCTGTCATCGAAATAATACTATAATAAGCTGATATTTTCGTTTTGTAAGTATTGGGATTAATGGTGGAAAGCAAAGCGTAACTCGAAGAGATCAAGGATTTACGGTGCAAATCATCCAGAAGAAGGACGATCGAGATCTGAGCGGAGTCTAATAGTAAAGAATCGACGGTCCAGATCACAGCGGAAGGCAGCGGTTCAAACTTCGATGCACTTTTGTGATCTCCGCTGAGGGTTACGTGTCAACCGGTGTATGGAAGCGGAAATGTTATGGTAAGTACGAAAAGGTGTCAAGAGTGTTTTCTGTTGAGTTATGGTCATGTCGTGTGGTTGTAAGGTGCTTTGCATTATTTCCGTTGGGTGCTAGATAAAACAAAAAAAAGTGCTTAATCCACCAATTCGATAGGAGTCTTGTCAAAAGAACCGAATTGCCAATGGAAGCGACAGATAACTAAATTTAGCTCTGTCAAATAGATTTCACTAACACCAGTTGCATCACTTTTGGAGAGTTGAAACTGTCCAGGGGTTAGCCTATTCAGTTTCTGTTCTAAGACAAACCTTTGATGAAGAAGAGAGGGGAGGTCTAAAAAGGTTGACATCATTTTAATGTCCAGAAAATTCATAGTATCAGTGATTTGTGATTGATCAGTATCAGACTGGTAGTCAACAGTGGGAGTATCAGATTCATCAGACTCAATTAGTGATAGAAATTCACCATCTGAACGTTCAGAAACCATTTCCCATTTGGCAGGATCATATCCTGTTTGGAAGAGATCCATTATCTTCGTTTGAAATTTGGTTTTTTGACGCAGAGGACACTGAGAAGCCCAGTGGCCAGGATTTTTACAGATAAAGCAAGTGGTTTTTCTTTCATGAGTTGGTCTTGACCTGCATTTAAAATAGGCTTTTCTAGGTCCTTGGGTGTTTTTATTAAATCTTCTAGGAAACTTTTTTGTAAAAGAACTGTATTTGTTTTTCCTAGAGCATTTAAAACAACCACAATCTGTCTTACACGAGTCTTTCTTTTTATTCTGTTTCTGACAACCAAAGTGATATGTTTCAGCAAAAGTATCACAGATACTTGAGTCAAACCCTAATTGCTTTTTAACAGATTTGTTTGTCTGTCTTCTTAGACATTCTTTCTGTAGGGCTGTGACTATATGTTCATGTAATCCTACTAAAGAAAGTTCTTCTAGACTAATTTCCATGGTTTCTAGTCTTCCTCTAACAAGATCAGGAATTTTTCCAGGCATGGCAGAAAGATATTTTCTTAGATATGCCACATTGTCTGGATCAAGAGCTTTGTATAAAAGATCCTGCATAGTACATAAAAATTCTGGTAACTGAGAGACATGACATAGTCGTTGATTCATAAACAAATCTGCATAATGTTCAGATCTATTTTAGTGCTACCATAGAATTCATGTACTACTGCTTTGGTAAGCTCTTCGATTGGATTATCATGGTTCATTATTCTCAGCTTATCAACTTCATTGACTTTATCCCACCAGAGTCCTAGGTTTCCAGTGAATCCCCAAGTTAGTATGAGGGCTAACTCATTCTAGGCAATTCTGTTTCGAAATATCATTTTTTGAGTTTTTGCCCAAGCCTGCCATCTCTGAAATATGATCATCATCTCATTACGAGATCTGCAATTTAGATTAGACACAGGGGATGGTTCTATGTTTTCTCTGCTAAAAGAAGCATGTTCATAAGAATTTGCTGGATCAAATGGGACCTTTTTACTAGAACGATATTTAGCATTGCACCACTTTTACCATGCAGATTGGAAATGATTCCCTCTTGCATCATCATCAGTATATCTAGATGCATTAGCTATTGAGCTTGCAGCTTCATCTATCCCTTTTATGAAAGTGACTTGAGGGATAGTCTTTTGATGTTCAGATTTAACTTCTTCTTCTAAAGAAAAGAATTGTGATTTGACTAAGTCTAGATTTTCTTGTGCTATCAAGACAACTTGAGCTATCCTTGAAAGAACATGATTAGTCATTTCTATAGCTAGTTGATTCAGAGTCAAATATTTTTGATCTTTGGTAGAAGTAGAAACTGTTCCAAACCATTTGTAAGAAGCTTGTTTTTCTAGCTCATCATATTTGATAGGAGATGAAGGGGATTTCTCCTTATCATAGGATTCTTTCAGACTATGTATTGCAGTCTGAATAGTATCTAATTTCTCTAGAATCTGTACAAGTTAAGATCTGAGA